>CM061920.1:198244417-198279496 GCA_031002005.1 Vandiemenella viatica
TCAATTATCTGCTTCATATATTCTAATCTCTGTCTTCCTCTACAGTTCCTACCTTCGACTGTTCCCTCCACTAACAAATTCACCAATCCAGCATGTCTCAAAATATGACCTACCAGCCTGTCTCTTCTTTGTCTGTCCACCTAATTTTCAGCATTCGTCTGTAGCATCACATTTCAAATTCTTCAATTTTCTTTCTTTCCGGTATTCCTAAAGTCCCTGTTTCGCTACCGTAAAGTGCTGGCATAGTTTGTTCTTAATAGTCCCCCTTGCATCCTTAAGGAATGGTGTATTAGTGAAAGCTGCAAAATTAGTGAGTAGCAAATACAATTTTACTGAGCATAGAAAATTTAACATAAGTTTTATCTCGACCTTTCTTTTTACTACGAATTCAGCTTTAATGCTTTTTGCATCTTACGACTTTTCAGACAGTGATCTGATACTTAAACTTTGTAGCAAAAAAGCACAAGAATAGAACTTTTCGAACAATATCTAATAATGCATCTCTATTATGTCTTTTATGTTTCTAAAAATGCAGTTTAATATGATGAGCAAAGAATTTGAGCCACAAACATTTGTGGTAGATACAGAAAATTAAACAGATGCTTACGGCTGAACAGACCATTAAAATACACTCAGCCTGCCAATGGCCCTGGAAGACAGTCACCTCGTCCGGATTCTGTCGACGTGCTGGTTATTTGGTGCCAGGCAGTCCTCATTAAACTGATGAGAGCCAGTCCCCGGCGGCTCAATTAGTCCGCCAGGCGGCAGCACTGCATGCCGGAGTGGAGGAGCAGCGGGTCTTGGAGGCGAGTCGAGTTAGTCGACTCACAAGGACATTCATTAACACATCGCTTCCAGAAGGCAGACATCACACCTCTCTCCATATTATTAGGTTGATACACCGTTAAATTCAAATCTAAATATGTTTACTTTTTCAAATGATAAAGCCGAAAGTTTAGAACAAATTTCTCTACTATACAGAATTTTAAAATATTATGTGGATATTTAGTTGATCCAAAATGAAATACAAATATTCCACCGGCAAGGAAGACGTCATTCTAGGGCCATGGATTGTGTCGATCGGTGGCACTAGAGGAGTGAATGCAGATAATCTTTTGTCAAATTTATGAAAGTGGATTAAACGTTCCAAGTCATGAGCTTTATGTCCCTGCTAATAAACACAAAATACCGATGATTCGTTTGTGTACATAGGCTTCAGAACAGGTGCCAGACGATACGTATTTAGTTCCGGCAAGCTTGATTTTGGTGGTGCTAAGGCTGTACCTCTGGCTTGTGCTCTATCACATGAAAGTAGGCAGCATATTGAAATCACTTTGGTATGTCTTCAAAAGAATGACTTAAGGTAGTTGTGACTAATTTTCTAGATAGTTGGACCAGAATAATAAATGGCGCGAAGTACTCATTATGCGAAAACAACAAGTGACTGGTAAACAATTATTAAGTAAACTCCGCCTTTTCCATAGCATCAACGGAAGACTATTATAAAACTATACAGCTTTACGAATAGAATATCGATAGACATTCTTGTTCTACAGTAGTATGAGTGTAATTTTTATATTTCTTCTTTAAAAACTATTGAATTAAACAATAATAATTATTCATCTACTACGTGATAATCGGCTTCGTGAGGCAGTATTCAATCAAGATTAAAATCAAGATATTTCATTTTCAGCCACCACTGAGTGACGATTAAACATAAAGATGTTTAATTCCCAGCCAGCGTTGCAAATAGTATGGCATATTGTGTAGCAATTGTCGGTGCTTGTTACAGGTGCGGAGCGCTCTTCGCTGTCAGGCGTAGCGTCGTACCGCGGTCCCGACTCAGCGTCGGCCTCAGACACAGAGGAGGCGACCACCACCGACAACCCGACCACGCCGTTCCCGACTCCTCCCCCGACGTGCGCGTCGCCGCCGTCGTCAACCGCCGCCGCCATGCTGCAGCGGCAGGCGTCGCCGTACCCGCTCGAGTCGACCAACGCTGGCTGCATCCCCGGCGGCAGTCCCAGGCCGCCCCTCCAGCAGCAGCAGCCACAGCAGACTGGAGGCCGCGGCCTGGCCTCCGCTCACTACAAGAAGAGCTCCGGCTCTGGCACGCTGGGCAGTCGCGGGCGAGCCGCCTCACGCAGGCACCCGCAGCCACAGCACGTGCCGCCCTCCACGTCCTCCTCTTCCTCCGTCTCAGACAACAACTCCGACGCCACATACCCGGAGGACGGCCGCCGGCTGCACCTAGACAACGGTCAGTACGCAACCACACGTCCCATTCCCGCTGCTGTGTTGCTGCAGCTTGGTACACTATCTACTATATAATTTCGTAAGCTCACTCATTCATTCGCTCACCTGTTAGCTGGAGAACGATGTCACTTGTCAGTCTTCGCTCGCAAAAAAGCGACCAGCGATACCATTACAAGAAATTCGTGGATATGTCCACAATTTAAGAGCTGGTAAGCAACTGCTACGAAATTAATTGCCATAATACATTCATTAAGTTTGTTTTTGTAGAGTTTCATAGTATAAAAAAAATATTGATAAATTTTGCGGCTGAACGTGGATCTGCTTTTTCAGTAACATGTTGCTAATGAAAGTAAGTTAAAAAAACTTTTTAAAAATTAAATTACTCATGGTCCCTGCTGTAACCACGAATGCCAATTGTCATTCCGGCTTAGGATAAATTTCAATTTAATTAAAACTTTCATTAATGTTGATGTTTGACGAAAGTTTATGCATTACAGTTATTTACTTTTTAGGTATTTTATTGACCACTTTCGTTAATAGTCTTTGTTCATGTTCTCTATACGTGATTTATTAGGTTATTTTAAGTGGACATCAGACCAAATATGTTATCGAATCAACTATTGTGACGCTTCATTTCTTCGAAGTTGCTCAACGGTTTATTAATATGGTATGTGTATTAAGCTCTCTGGCTGTTACAGGTACTATGACCAATGATTACTTTATGACTGTTTGCTTCCGAAGCAAACGGGATTTTTCAATTTTGCAGAGTAAATTTTAAGGGTCAATTAGATTTACTTCTATTTATCTTTCTTTATTTTTCTTTATTTTTCTTGTATTTAAGCAATTATGCGATTGCGCTATCGTCCCTGTTCGTGTTTAATACCTACCTCTATTAATGCATCTGAGTTCTTCAAGCTCAAAAGATTTTATTCACCCTGAAACTGAGGTAAAGTTTATATTGGTCAAATCAGATCAACCTGTCATAATCTTTCATCCTAAAAACTGGAACACTTCTAGATCCGCGACCATACGGAAAAAAACGGTCACGGGCTTACACTAGTCTACCATAAAGTAACTGGTCACCTATGAAGGTAGGTAATTCAGTAGGTCAGTTAACCTGTGTGGCTGTAATATGCTACAGACCGGCTTCAAACCTGCTGACAAGAGACGACACGATGTATACACAAGGGAGTTTTTGTGGGCTGCTATTTTAGTGGGATCTCTAGCGGGGCGATTGCAATGAGAGTTAGCAGGCCCAAATCAACGGTTTATCCTGCGTATATGGAAGATTGAAGTAGGTTGTATTAATACTGCACGATCTGGGCAACCTCCAGTTTTGATCGACGGACATCGCAGAATACTGAAAAACAAAATTGCTAAACATAAAGCACAACCACTAGCTACCATCTGACAGGTGTATCAGGCAGCAACATGAGTATCGGTATCAATTGGAATATTGAGTACAAAGGCCCACCGACGTAGATATCTCAGAAGAGCAGTTGCACCTATGCGCCATTTCACGACAGACGAAAGTAATTGGACACTGGTGTGGAGGAAATCGGTTCTGTCGAGAGATGAATCGAGTTGTCCATCATTCTGGTTTGATGGATGTGTATTTGTATGGGTGTGGCGTCTACGCGGGAAACGGCTTTTGTCGTAGTGTATAGTGGTAACGAAATAATTCTGTGGAAATGGATTGAAGGTGTGGCATAGAACCACTGTTCCTTCTCGATGGTAACATGAACACAAAGGCCTATTGTAACATTCTGGATAGTGAAATGCTCCCAATAATGTGGCGTATTTGCGGAATGTTACTTCCAGGATAACAATGCCAGGTGCCACTTTTCAAGAGCTAGTATGCCGACAAAATGTTCGCCGATTGGACTGGCACAACCAAAGCCCTAAACTCAACATTGCAAAACATCTTTAGGACGAATTGGATCTCCAGGTTAGCACTAGTGAGGGAGGTCCAGAATCCATTGCTTAACACATGGAATGGTTTGAAGAGGAATGGTGACGAATTGATTTGGAGGTTCTGCAAACACTCATAGAGAACATGCCAGACAATTGGCTGCTGATCTGACTGCAAGAGGTTGCTCTACGAGATTCTAATTGGAATGCAACCACAAAGAAAACATTGTGGACAGGGGCCCATTTACTGTCTGGCAGATTTGCGGTGATTAAATGACTGATGATGATCTCAACTACCATCTGAAGCAATTTTTCAATATGTTCTGTGCTCTCTAGTTTACAGTGCCTTGTGTAGATCCTATCATTGCTTTCCAAGTTTCTCCTCGATGTTTGTTCCAGTCTCTGAAGGGATGAGAAGCTAGTGTTTGGTGGAATTTCCGACATTCTAAGTCTTGATAAATACCCGTATCAGTTCCTCTCTTCCGATATAGTATATGTGTAGATGAATGTGGAGTTCGTGCAACGTTGCAGATCGCGATAAACAACGCATGGGGCTGAAACCCGATTCCTGCCTATTTATTCAACATTTTTCGAAAGACACACGGAGTAGGCAAATAAGGTACTCGAATGCAGAATAAATATCAGTAGCGTAGTGTGACGTCACTTATATGCACTGTAGGTAGGTATTGCAGTTATTAGCCCAGGCCTTCTGGCTTTATCTGGTGATTAGCAACTGTGTAACATCATAATGATCAGCTACGGAATGGTAGAAATTTATATTCAGCATTTAAATGGCAGACACTTTTTGTGGCTTAACGTCTTCGACTGCGAGTGGTGATGATTCTGTAAAAAAATAAATAAAAAGTTATTAATAATCAGCATGAGTTTGAATCATAGGTAGGAAATTAATTTGTCACCTACATTGGGCACAGAAACATGATATACATACAAGGTATCAGAAACTCAGATATAATAGAAGACTATCTGAGCTGCCATTTCCCTGACAATAGCGGAAGCCTTTGACGAATGTGAAACGAAAAGTTTTTTGATGTTAAAATAGTCTTTACGGATTTTCTACTATATATTGACGTCAGACGAGCGTATTGCGTTTGCTGTACCCTATTAAAAAACGGAAATTTTTCTGTTTTGGAATAAAGATGTGCAGTAGCTGGATAATTCAGACTGTGGAAGAATTTGCTGTAGCTACTAGGATCACAGGCAAAGAATACACAATGTGATTGCAATAAACAAATCACTAAGAAAGTGTTTGATATAAAGTGAAGATAAAAAGATGAAAAGATGAGAATAGCCATAACTTTCAAACTTTTTCTATTTTTGAAAGCAATTGGCGTGAAACCAAAGTAAAGATACAACTACAATCATTTTCTGCGGCAAATGTTTCAAGGCTATTTTCTTAGATAACTGTCTTAGTCAATGGTGGGAATGGATAGCTGTGAGTAAAGTAATGCAGTATTTTGCATTGGGGGGGTCCTGCTTTTTTGGTGTCAACGTGCTACTTAAAATGTCATGATTAGCATATCTTCTATCCGTTTGGTAGTAAATGCAGCAATGTCGACAGAAGTCGATTATTTGAAATACTGTTACGACACAGTACACTTCACTCTGACTCATCAGCTATCAGAACAAACGGGATTACAAGTTTTCAACTTTGAACTTCTTTTCATCTCCAACAATTAATATTTTTACTTCTAGTGAAGCTTGTTTTCCCCTGTCTTCAATATTTTTTGATGGTTTCGAGTATCCATTGGCGTCGCTGAAAATATAACTTCTCTGAAATTGTGTAATTTTGAAATCTTTAAAAGCAGAGTAACCCTTATGATTCAATTCAGCGTTAAGTGAAATGACACCGAGCATCCGGTGATTGCGGCTATCGATTGAATCCGGCATTGTGGAGGACGAGGAATCTAATCGCGGTCCGGTCATCTAGATTTTGGTTTTCCATGGTTTCCCTAAATCAGTCAGGGTGACTGCCAAGATTATTCCACCATAATGGCCCTTTCCTATCACAAATCCTCCCTTGGATATAATGATCTAGAAAGCGACAAGTCATAAAGACATAAGAGAAAATTTAATATCCGATTTTTGCTTTCCGATTAGTAGCTTGTTCAACGTGGATGGGAGTCAGTAACATACAACTCAAGGCATAACTGAAAGAAAAATCTACTCTTCAAATGATGGAGAAGGTAAAGTACATATAAGGTATATCATAAATGTTTTTCTTCCAAAATTTCACCCAGGTTTAAATTTCTATTCAGTTTTACAGAGTGATTATAGTCCGTAGGTAATTAAGCAGATGAAGCAGCATCCAGGTACGAATTCCGAGCTATGGTAATATAACAATGATCCTCTTGCCACGAATTAGTCCAGCTTTTGTACAGAGGTCAGCACTGCGTATGACTGCCCGATGCACAGCTGCGTTGATGAGAGCAACTGGACCGAGCGTGGTGGGTGAGCGGTTAACGCTCTGGCCTCACATTCGGGAGGATGACGGTTCGAATCCCCATCCGGGCATCCAAATGTTTACCATGGTTTCACCAAATCAGTTTAGGTGAATGCCGGAATGCTTCCTTCAAAAGGCCATGTATGAATTCCTTCCCGTTCTTTGTCCCCAGTCCCATCCCGCCTCTAATGACCTTAGCCATCGACGAGACGTAAAGCCATGAATAAAAAAAAGAGCAGCTGAGATTGACTTTCCTTTGTATCTTGGGTGGGTTCACTGCCTCTCGTGAGTAGAATGGTTTGTTAGTAGTGTTTCTTAAAAGAATCTACGTTAGGAGCATCGGACAGTAGGCTTTTGGGTGGAGTGATGAATTTTCCAGGCGTTAAACACAGGAATAGGAGCTTGATCCAGGTCTCATGCCGATCCCAGCAGCGTAGTCGTAGCGCCTTTTTCGTGTTCTACGGGTCATCGGTTCATGTCTGGCCTCGGGCATGAGTGGTCTTAATTAAGTATTGCGTCCATGTGTGTGCGGAAAATCATCATGTTAACTTGGAAAGAATTAACATTAAAGAAACAGGTCGCATGGTTACAGGTGCTGTGCAGTACGGCTCATTTCAGTAAATAACAGAAAGGTATCTCATTCATGTCAAATACTGCACAAATATTGGTTTCGGTTGATATTTGGATACATTGGGTTTCTTAAAAAAAAAAAGTTGCTTCATGGTCTGTTTGCGACAACATTGTAAAATGTCAATAACCACATAGTTTTCCTAAGGTATGTGGATTTGCTTAGAGACGTAATTAATTGTAATTCTTCATTTGATTCTCATGATTCCATCGTAATCAATTCAGATTTATTTGACACTTTACGGAAGTATATTGTCACGCAGGATAACGAAAGTTAATTTTAATAATGATATGCCATTATGGTGTGATTCTAATCGTAATAGAGATAAAATTTTAATAACAAAAACCGAACTGATTAATTTTTGACGTTTACACTTCTATTAATTGTGTTATCTTACGGTAATTTCAGGAAATTTGTTTCTCTACTCATTTCGTAATCACCAATACATAGAACAGAATTGACATTCGTATGAAAGAAAAATTATTAATACAGTTCTTTTTTTTTACAAAACTCGATCAAAGCATTTATAGAGAATCTGAGAGCTGATAACATTGTTGCTTAAACCGTTTTTAGGTTACTTAGAAAAGATAATGCATACAGAATCATTACATAATGCGAACGATGAAGATGGAATTACAAATATCTACTGGAAAGTTCTATATTAGGGTTTGACTTTCTAAACTTCTGTTTATTATCAAATTTCATTAAACAGCAAACACGAGACAAAGAGACTGTAATATGAATTATAGTTGGTGGATTTTGATCAATAGAATAGTTCATGTTAGATGTAAAGTCTAACTTTGTATATAACTTTGGCTTTATATTCTCGACAGATAGGAAGTGTTTGAACTCCCTATAGGAGTGTGACGGGGACTCAGTCAGGCAGGGAATGCAGCCTGCCTCTCTTCTCACTGTAACTAATGAGACAGCTCTCCGGACGCGGTACATAGGTGCGTGCTGCATATGAATAAGCGACACCTGTTGCTCTGAGGCTGCAAGTGGTGTCAGTCAGTTTGCAATACCGTGGACTGCGCAGGAATGCCGCATTCAAAGGTGCCCGCTGTTAAATACGAGAAACACAAAACATGGTGATCAAACAAACAATTCACACACGGTGGCTGGTACCTAAAGTATTTTAATATGAATATGTGAGAAGAAAGTACTTCGAAATGTAGTTTAGTACACTAATTTGTCAGTAATAAGAAATGCTGTTTCTGTTGACGAAACAACTATGATATTAATAAAATTTCACGTAACATGATGATCAATGGCATTATCTACAAGGCGAAAAGATCAGGAAGTAATAAAGAAACAATTTCTTGAGACAGTTACCACTAATACACTTGTTCTTCTGTTGGGTTTCAGAAACGTTTATGGTATAATGCTAGCAATCGTATTGCGCCATTAAGGCGAACCCAAGTCACTAGCTGTAATTTTTTTAATTTTACGTAAAAAATAGCAAAAAAAAAACGAACACATTTTCAACGCGAGGTAGTCGCGGATCTACGAATATTTGGTGCTGGGGCAAAACCAAAAGGTCACCACATAAATTATCCGCCCCTTTAAACATTATTTTGACGCCACCGAAGTAACCCCCCTCCCCCCCCCCCCACCCGGGACAATGCCCCGGTTGCCTTCCCTCTCGCTGTATCCGTCACTGACGTGGAAAACATTCGTGTCATGAAAAAGTAACCACGACAAAGCTTTTTTTGTCTTCATGCAATTTCAGCTGTACAAAAAATCTTCCTTTAGATTTTAGTCTTTTCTAATACGTTAATTACTGAAAAATTGCTAAACAATCTAATTTAACAGTTCTTATGAAAGGCTTTTTATTTTATGTATTGCTTCAAGTATTACAGTTCCTCAGTAAATGATTAGACGGTTTTTAACCTTACTTCACCTCCTTCTGTTGTAATAATGTTTCGGGTTGCAGTAAGCTAATATTTTTCCCACTTCCAGTGTAAAACTGTTAATTTAAATGCCACAAAGAATCTTGAAATCCAAAAGTTTATAGCCACAAGTGTAGTTTCCCTTTGAATTCTCAGATTTGCGTACTTTGGATTTTCTACTGAATGGGGCAAGACATTGGGAACGGCAACTCGACTCAGATTCAAGCAGTCAACCCATTCCTTCTACCGTTTCGTACACAGTTCGCCAATGTACTCATGAAAACTTGCGACCCTTTAGAAGATTCTTCCTCGTTACAGCCTTTCTGCTAATGAAACTTCGTTTAAACTGTTTACGTAAAAGCGATGAAAGAGTCAGTGTTCCACCATTTAGTATCCCGTTTGACTTTCCGGGCGTGTCGTGAGGCCGTATACCATCCCGCCCTGCCATAGATCCCGAGGAAGTGGCCCGACTTTGTGCAGCGGGCGAGGGTTATCGCGCCGGCTAAATCAATTTGGGTGTCTTAATCCGGACCGCCGCGCCGGCCACTCCCACCCCCATTAATTGTGATTCTCTTCCCGCGCGATAGCTCCATCAATCAATACGGGGCAGCACCCTCCTCCACTAGGGCGAGCGACTCTTGTCGGGCGAGCCAAGATTGATCGCCGCGCCTCGTGATTAGCCTGCTGGCTTAAGGAAACACCGCTTTTAACGTCGTGTAAGGACCCGTAATTCATCTCCTTGCAGCGCAGCTTTCTGGTGTCTTCGGAGCAGCAACATTCGTCTCTAAAAACAATATCGGAAATGGAATTAATGATCTTGAACTCATATTTGATTCTTCGGGAACCAGACATCCTTAAATAAACGCTCTTTTTTTTTTTTTTTTTTTTTTTTTTTCCTTTTTTACCAGTGGCTAATTTTATTCTGTTAATATTCTCTATGGATATTGTCTACCTGGTGACTCGTAGAGATCAAGTCACAGCCAGCTATCGATACATACGTTCTTTTTTTAGCATAATCAATTTTGGTAAGTGAAAAACGATGTCATAAATATTTTTATTGTATTTACGTATCTTGTTGTTTAAGGGAGTAACTTATCTCATAAACCACATGTGTCTTTCATTATAATTAGTGTTACATAAAACACAACATGACTACTGGTTACGGTCCAGTCAAACCATAAAATTTAGTTGCGCTTGAGAATAAATTCATATTTAAATTCTTATTTTAATATTATTTTTTCCTTCGTCGTTGTCTACAAAGATTGATAAAAGTATTATTCATATAACTTGTTCTATTACGTCTGATGATCACTTTACTACAAATAAATATTCTCTATTTCCGTATCACCATCCTTTTATTTTGTTACAGTATATCTAAGCATATTTTCACTCCATACTGGCTTTTGGTACAAAAAATAACACTAATTACCAATATTAATCTGAAAGATGGCCGTTAATCTTATTTTACACTGAATGTGGGCCTTCAATTAAACATTTATACCAACAACCAACTATTCTTGTTCAGCCATTCATATTGTTTCTGGTGGTTCGGCGATGAAGTTCGGGCTTGGCATTTGGATAGAAGCGGAATTAAGGTTTCCACGATTTTCCGAAATCACTTCAGAAGAATTCCACCATAGTTCCTTGATACGGATTTTGAACGATTTCCAATCCTTTCCTAGCCCTCAACCTTTTATCAGCGCTAATTACCTCGTCGTCGACAATCTGTAAAGCTGTAACAGAAGTATTCGGTTATACAGTCAGTTTGTTTTCTGAAAATATCTGGATACACAGTTCTGCAACATCACCTGATTAGAGTCACTGACAAGAACTTTCTTGTTAATTCTACAAATATATTGAAAGCACTGTCGCGTTCACTGAGAAATAAGAAAACTACTTCTGAACTTAAAGATATTATTGACTATCGCTTGCAGAATTTGATTCAGAAAAAGAAAGAGCATAATCATATTGAGCACAAATCTTTGGTTAGACCATTGGTTGAAAATGGTGATGTTGTATGAGATCCAAATTTTTGCTATCAAATAACGCAGTCGCAGGAAGTGCATAAAAAGGATGATAAATTTGTCTCTGGAAATTATTGCAGGACATGATCAGTAACTGTTCCGATAAAGGAATTTAAGTGGGATTCATTGGAAGACAGGAGAATGGTGAAGAGAGTTGTGGGAGTGTAAAAGGCGTATATTGGTGATGACGCGCGAAAAGATGTTTGTAGCAGAATTAACAGAATTGCACGGAAGGAAGAACTTGACCATGAGAACTCGATCCCAGGCATAAGGACGAGAGAAAAATTTCTTTCCATCCTAAAGGGTCAGGCATTGGAGTAAATTACCAAGGGAATTGAGAATAACATATCAAAAATGTTGAAAGAATTTAAAATTAACCGTCGCTGAGGGCAAAATTAGGCGGTTACAAAAGAATGGAAAAACACTGTGTGTAGGTAAATTGCCACCGAAACGCGCGCTTCATCGCAATCGAAATGAAATTAGTTCATAACACTGCTTTGAATTATTCCAACAGCATAAGTAAGGCGCTGTCCGCATGCAGTCTTGTGAAGCCCATTTGGTGTTATAACCAAGCAGAATTAACTGAAGATGGATTTCAATCCACCGATGTGAACCACGTCTGCTGAATTCTTGCCACATTGCATTCTTAATTGTTCTGATTAGTCGTTCAACTATTGATGCTTTATGATGAGTATATGTTGAGTAGTGATTAATACCATAGCTAGTTATGAGATTCTTCAATTTTTAATTCCGTTTTCAGTCTGTAAGTTTTTAGGAACACGATCGCCACTTAGAATTCTCTTCATAGCATCAGCAACCACACTACCTGTCGTTGGTCTTGAGAGGTATTGACCATGCAAACTTTGAATAAGTATCAATCACCATTAGTATATACTTGTAGCCACTGTTTCTAAAAGAGTATGGGATCATTTCCACAATTTCAGCTTGTAACAGATCATCGAGCCCTTTGATTACTACATGGCGTCTTGGGAAATTTCTTATTGCTGGTCTATGGAGTTCTGCCACAACCTGATCCCTGATACAATATAATGTCTCCTTCACGAAGTTCTTCAACCACATAAAATTTCGTTGGAGTGTGCCGTATGTCCTACAGATGTCGATGCGCTAACTTCAGTCTCTCAACGAGTTCATTCGGATCATCACAATACACATACTTCTTCATGGGAAGAAGACCAGAACCAAACTGATTGTAAAATTTAGAGATTATGGTTTTATACTTAATATTGGTAGCTGGTTTCAATTCCGACATCCACTTTCAAGGTATCGACACTGGTATGGAGGGTTAGAGACACGCTGCTGGAATAAGGATTAATCCTCACAATTTTGACAGCCAAGCACTTACTCGGATGTTCTGGAGATCACCCTGAGCTGGATTCTAAGTATGATGATTGACTTGGTGAGCAGCGGGGCCGGCCAGGAATAAAGCGACTGAGGCCGCTCTCCTGTGAGGTGCAGCCACCCTGCCTCTGGTGACGAGCTGCTAATCACGGCCATCGGGGCACGTCACGGGCGGCCGCCTCTCCGGGCGCTTTGATGTCGCCCGGCTGGTCCGTGTGTGGTCACCGACCTCGCCGCAAACCTAATGAACGAGAGGCCGTGTCTGGAATGATCCCTGACGGGACCCTGGCTCGGCCACTTCGAGTGAGGTGCCTATAATTCTATTGCACTTCACTATGCCGAAAAATTACCTGTTGTGGTTAACAAATTCAATTGCCACCTGCATGAAACGCAGTTACATCAGTTAAGGAGATATATGTATAACGTAAAGTTAGGGACTCCTCCGGGAATTCTGAGAATCAATATCACTGTTGTATACTTTTTACAGCGTTGTCCAGTAGCAATAGTAATCACATCTAACAGGGTTCAAATATGCCAAAAAATTTAACAAAGACATAATTTTGCAACTATTCATATTTAATTCAGAAAACAAAAATAACTTAAACACTATTTTTAATAATGCTTTTGATACAATGACAGATATAAATGTGGAATGTAATCCTAAATAGTACTACTAAGTATTAAAATGCTCTCTCTACTATCGTCTCTTAGTGAGCTCTTTGTAATGAAAACATTTTGATTTTTGAATTTAACTTATTTTTATTAATTACTATGAAAATAATTCCAAGGCCGCCATTCCAAAAGAGGAAGATTAAAGGAACAGAGTTCTGCCTTACATTTGTATGTTAGAATGATGAATTTATTTACAACCATCGAATTTTATTCTTGCATAAACAATTGAATCATATTTAAATATGAAGTTTTACAAAATTGTTATACATGATATTTAAGGATGGATTCTGGAGTTCTGTACCAGAAGGACTAATATACGTTTATCAATAATTCAACAAGTTCCACGGCTAGCTCACTAAAGTCAAATATATGTGGGAGACGCAATTAGCAATTTTCACTGCCTCAGGGTCGTACGGATTTTAAATCACTATGGCAGTAACACTTTTCAGTCAGAAGGGATGGTACATTACCATATGAAGTCCTCACTGGTGCTGCAGCATCCACACATACAAAAATAGACTTTTCGCAGCAAACAGCACTGCTCGGCACCTGCCACGTTCTGCCGCTATTGTCTCTCATGCAAACATTAGCATGCAGGGAGGTAGACTCCCCTACCCCCTCTCTTCCCTGGACGGACATTCTTCAATGTCTTACTATTGTGTGTCTTCCGGCAGCCGACAAGCTGGCACCAACCTGAAGGAGTCCTTTGTCGCCAATTCGATGGTAATCATATTCGCTAAATGCAGATCTTTGCATTTTTAACCGCCCTTTCTAATAAAACATGTGGTGACTTTTTGAGATCACCACAGCATACCTTAGTTTTTATTTTTGATGTTAAGATAAACATTTCTTATCCTTATTCCCTAAACATGTTAAGCATCCCAGTTAACGAAAAATATGATTCCCCAGCAACATTTGAAAATTAAGTATCTATCATAGATTAAGTGTAATCCTGGTGTATTGTCTTCAAAAACGTTGACTTCATACATTTCTTCAACCAATATTACAAAAATGCATTTAAAATTGAAACGCATTTTCTGCAAGTTGCAGCGCAAGTAATGTCAGAGAATTGGAGGTAGAAAGAATACAAAGATAATAACCCAGTCTGCTTTTTACAGTAGAAATCACTTGCTATTTCTAATGAAAGAATATTTTACAAAGTGTTTGCATCATTTCCGTGCTAGGTCAAAACCATACAGAAGAACTGAGCGTTACTAGGCCGTGCTGTTCTAAAACTTCTCGGTTATTGCCGTCCCATTACGGAAGTTGTGGATTCTGCTCATGGAACTATCGGCATTTTAATAAGAACCATGAAACTCGTTTCAAATTAATCTGTTAATTATGCGTATAATATTCGCAAGTAGGCTATTGCAAAAAAAATCGCTTTAGCCTCTGATTTTGCGCGTAAACCATGAAATTTTCATTCTACTAGAGTTGGCGATTGTGTGTATTGAAGCATACAGAAGAAAAGACTACTATTTTATTTAAGGAAACGTAATTTTAGATCATCCACGCGTCTCTTAATTCTCTGACATCATTACCAACTTCAACTGCCGACTCCCACCATCTGATAAATGACAATCACTGATCCATAGTTCTCATTTGGTACAGCACGTCTCTCATTTCTTTACTTAGTGGGAAAATAATGTCTGTTCTTGCGTTGACTATTGCCACGATTCATATTAGAACAACAACACGTAGCAGTATTTTCGAATCCTCTGATTCCTAACATTAACCAATGGGTTCAGAGTCTCTCACTGGCTCAAAAAGATCACAGAGTCCGCTGATATTTTTATGTGACTAATATCACATCACTTTTCAATACGCCCAGTATTATTCACATGTAGCTGTCATTAACAGACGGAAATACGATAAATGTTTACACAGAACACTCTGTATATTCAAAATCTTAAGTCCTCATTCCTGAAGAACAGAGAGTTTCTGCAAGATT
This sequence comes from Vandiemenella viatica, assembly GCA_031002005.1. NCBI lineage: Eukaryota > Metazoa > Arthropoda > Insecta > Orthoptera > Morabidae > Vandiemenella > Vandiemenella viatica. The sequence goes on from CM061920.1 coordinate 198,259,569, forward strand.
TTACTCCGTAACTCTACAGTCCTCCAGTGAGAGGAGTAGTTTTGACACGTGGTGTGTGGCTCCGTGACGGATTGCTGTGCGTGGTGGACCGACCACACCGCGTGCAGGCTGGCGCTCTGCCGGTGACAGCCTTGACGCCGGCTGTCGTCGTCTGGCCGCCGTGTTAATCCGCTGAGCCACGCTGCGGCTAGTCCCTGGACTGTGGCCACTCCGCTTTGATCTCCGGGACGTTCTCACCACAGCACTAACGAGCCCCACCAGGCACAGAGCAGAGTAAGCTCGCTACTGGAAACACTCGCTAGTCTCGTGGAAAAACTTTCATCCTTAAACGTTTTGACTGGGTGTTATAACGTTTAGCTTCCTCCGTGACTGAGAAGTGCAAAACCAGGTATCTCTCTTACGATAAGAAGGTGGAATTTACCCCAAAAACGCGTCACATTATAGTAAAATCACTTACTACGAAGCAGCTTCGCTACTCGTTCTTGTTATCCGCGACTTAGCATGCTTGAACTTAAAATTGTTTTGCTAGGATTGGATATAGAAAGCCGTAAGTTACGTAAAAGTTTCTAAAAAATCAGCGAGTTGTGATAATATGACCTGTCTCATGAAGAAAACCATTTTGCAACATGCTTAAAAATATCAGTAATTACTTTACCTGTGCATGAAACTTATGAACAGATCATACACGAACTTACTGCGTGATAGCAAAAGCCTGAAAAACCGATATAACAGTACAGGGACTGTCTGTTACCGCTCAGTTAGCTTTAAAAATTTCTTGAAAAATATATTATTTATCAGGAAAAAAGTATCATTTGCCCTTCCTGAAGACACATAATATTTCCTTATCAAATTTCATTACGAACGGTTCAGCTGTTTAGTCGTAAAAACGTAATAAATACACACAGAGTTACTCCCACATTTTCAATATTAATGCACGTTGATATTTAATTAGTGATTTATGGCTCGTCGTTTACAGTATAATTTTGGCTGGGATAGGCTGAGGAGAAAGTAAAACTTGATCTTATGAAGGGATCATCCTTGTATTCGCCTGGTGTGGTTTCTGGTAACAACAGAAAGGCTAAATCGGGACGGCCCGAACAGTTACCGATGAATCGAGACCGTGATCATGTGTCCTTCCTGATGCTAGGCTCGAATTTTAATCAATCAATAGTCAGGCTCATTTCAGTGCTAGTTTTAATGATTTTCCAATATGGTTCACAATGCTTGAGAAAGATTTTACCACCGAGAAGAGTTTGATGTTACGGGAAAATTTCAAAACCCATTGTCCTCATCACACACCGCAAGGCTAGGTTAAGTATATACGAGTATACTCCTTGTTTGCAGTCATTGAACGTACATTCAAACTATCAGATTGATAGAAGAAATGAAACTATTCGACGCAAAGCGTTAAATTACGTATACATAGCAATACTGGTGGATATTACGTTTGTATATCTGCCAATCGTCTCACATTACATATGGAAGGAGCGAAAAACTTAAACAACGGTACAGCACGAAGTAAAGAGATGTAAAAATTACTTGCAAAAATTAGGTACTGTGATAAATTAGGCAATGCAAAAGCAAACATGAATATAATTTCTTATCTGAAATCCTCTAAGTACTATTTCGCCGGCCAGTGACAGTTTCGATTTTTCACGCATTCGCCTCAGTGATGGTTGATCAATGTGAAATCCGAGCGGTGAAGCATCCTAACGCATTTCACGCAGACGTAGCAAACACTGCCTCAGAAGTGAAGGTCAATATTAGCACTAGTAAAATTTCCGTATAGTCATAAGTTTGGCAGCTGAAACATTGATCCTTCAACCCAATCTACAAGTATATCAGAAGCGAAACAGCAGACACGTCGTATCACTAGGACTAAATTCGTGTTCAGCAGTTAGGTCATTACCTAATCTGCATGCATTATCAACACCCTCCAGGATCTGAGACAATATTAACGTCTTCTTCGCTGCCTTAATTGGCCGTCACATTAACATTCGTTGTGTGGTGTATCTGTCCTGCTTGTTAATAATTTTTAATGTATAGGTATCAAACATACAATGTCCAAATTAATATATATATATATATAATGTGCTTTTATCAAGCTGATTGTTGCCACAACGGTGAAAATACATAAAATTTCAATTAATTTTTTTAAATTGTAGAAGCAGATAAGAATCAACAAATACATGATCAGGCAGAACATTTGATGTAATTATTGTTTATGATAGCATCATTTGGAACTGTGACTTCAGTCCTTTCCACCAGTTCACTTCTATATGAGAAAAAAGTATAAATTTCACTCATTTCACACAATATTGTAAATAGTTTAAAGTAAACCATGAGTCTAGCTAATGTAAATGAATAGGAAATACACAAAAGTTATGTTAAAAAAGTGTGGTATAGCTTAAAACAGCAAATGGAAGTTACACTTCGACATTGGAATTACCAGAGAGAGGATAAATTGGAAAATGTAAAACTATGGTTATACCAAGATGTTACAGATGAAGTGAAAAACTATAACAAACTATATCATTTAGATCATGGTTCCGGAACCCAAATTGTGGATTAACATAGTTCTCCTAAATTAGCTACTGGTTCCTTTATAGAAGGCAATTACCGCTCGTAAAAGCAATCTTATTCAACCGCTAATAACCTCGCTATCGACGAGTTGTAACTGGATTTTATCGGTGTAGGCTTATTCTTTAAAATGATCCTGACATTATTGTTTGTGCCAGAATCAGGTTTGTGGTGGTATGAATTAGTTGAAACCATTTTGATTCCCAGCCGCTTTACAAAATCCCGTGCGTTGAATTCGCTTGCATCAACGCTGCTGCCAATGTCATCTAATTAATCTTCTCGCAATCGGCGGGCAATATCCCAAAGTACATACATTTTACAGTTAACAGTGCATATATCACCTTTAAACGTAGTTGGGGCTACAGTAGAAAATTATGGTCAAATACAGGGTTTTTATATTTAGAAAATGAAATGCTGTGTGGTTTGATACGCAAATTTGCTATTACCCAAATGCAGCCGGCAGCCATGTTGTCGATTGTAACTGAGTAAATAAATAAATAAAGCGCTCGTAAGCGTATTAGGAACGCCATCCAGCGGTCGCCGTTTTGCCTTGCGTGCTCCATAATCCCGCCGCTCACGCTTTGGCGTCCAATAAAACTGTGGCGGCGCACTCTGTTCAAATTCCATTTTTTAAAAGTAATTATGGAGTTCGTCGAAAATGCATTAGAGCTCGGTAAACGCTGCTGCGAACTGACTTGCGATCGATCCCAATAGAAATGCACAGCCTGAACACTACGCAGGCTGCATTTCTCTCAGACGGACCGACAGAATCGCTTGATTCTACGAAATTCCGTAAATAATAGTATTCTGAATACTTCCATAAAATCAGTGCATTGAAAATCTATCTCATACGATATACAAAATAAAAAAAACACAAAAAATTTAAAGAAACATAAAAATGACCTGAATGTTATATCTTACATAATTTTGATGACCTATAACAATGTTTGTGCCATTTCAAGCTATCCGTCTTGACGTTCACACACAGATGTAGGAGATATGTTACAGTCAAATGTTGTGTTTTTGATTATTAAGAGTGTGATAAATAAATTATTCTAATCTCATATAAATAACTACCTAAGCGATCCGTAAAATGGGAAAACAAAATTATTTCTCCCTCTTGTTGTAGAAATAACATAAGCCGTTTACGTTACTCGGAGTAAGCAGGAAGGTTAAAAATTGCTTCATTTTCGATTTTAATACTACAGTAAAAGTGAAAGTAAAATAGTTGTGTTGATGAATCTGGATTACTGCACAATCCTTAGCTGAAGAGGCAATTTTTTAAGCACCAGAATTACACATGCGACGGAAATGAATTGTCATAGAACGGGAAGAAAGATGGGTTCCGCAAACCAGTGGGAAAATTGATTTATGTATATATATATATATTTTCTGCTCTTGAAATTTAGCTGACGAAATGAAACATGCTAATTTTTTTATTTGATTACACCCTTCATTTCCCGTTGATAACATTTAAACGAAGCGTCGTTACTGTTCCTTGATCAGTTCTCTTCGTAGATTCCAGGTATTTTTTAAAGAATAACAATAATAAGCACACAGCTCTGCAACTACAAGTGTAGGTCAGTGAATTAGATCATGATACTGAATTAAGAAACTACTTATTTAAAAATAGGAAATCGGATCAAGCGTGATGGGTGAGCGGTAACGCTCTGACTTCCCATTCGGGAGGACGCAAGTTTGAATCTCCGTCCAGACATCCAGATATGGGTTGTCCATGTTTTCCTCAAATCACTCCAGGTGAATGACGGGATTCTTCCTTAAAAAGACTATGGCCGAACTTCTTCCGGTTCCTTATCTTCAGTACTTTCCCGCCTCTAATGACATCGACGTTGAAAAGGCGTAAAACCACAAGCAAAAGAAAAAAGGAAAACGGAGTATATTGGTGCGTCATAAAGTTAGCTACGGGCTCTAACATATTTATTCAGAAGGATGGAGTAAATATGGCCAAGACTTCTTTTATTAGTCCTGCATTGGAGTAATAAATGGTAAAACAAATACAAAAGTATTTTCCTAATTTTCATCATAGCCTCCACAATTTTCTACACATTTGTTCCACCGCACTAACAAATTCCGAATTCCTTGTTTCAGAAATATGTACTGGAAGCGTTGGTAGGCAATTGCGTGAGAATTCTCTTGTACGTCTGCATAACTGGGAATTTTTTTCCCCACCTAAATCATTTGTGATGTATGCAAACCAATGATGCTAGCATAATGCCAGACCTATTACTATAAGTAGAATGATGCATAGCCTTCTAGTGGAGTTCTTCCAATTTCTGGAGAAGCTGTATTATTGGGTTGTGCGTTATTACAAAGAAACAGGATGCCGCTGATGAGATTATGAAGTTAGGTGAGTGGTAACTCTTGGGTCTGATAATTAGGAGAATACGGGTACAAATCTCCTTCTGGCCATCCAGATTTTGGTTTTCTTGGTTTCAAAAAATCACTTTAAACGGATGTAGGGATGGTTCCTACAAAAGTACATGCCTGGATTTCTTCTCTTTCCTTACCTTAAATCCTTTCCTGCTTTTAACCACCTCGATGTTGGCAAAGAGCAAAACCGCAAAAAAAAGAAGAAAAAAAATAAACAAAAAATATCGGAATCGACAGCGATTTGGACCTGTTGGCCTCTATGCCATTGTCCGATAGTTTATTGAAGTCTGTAGCGTAACCAGTTCATTGTTCAAGCAGATAAGCGACGTATACAATCCTCAGCATCTCAAAAGAAGGTAATAACAATTTTGCCAGAAGACAAAAGAGTTTTCGCATTCACCGGCGCTGCTTCCCCTCTTTCTTGTTGCTCACGGATATGATTGTGTACCCATTGTTCGGAAATGTATTACTGTCAAATTGTGCCTGCAGAGTTAACAAAATTTCTTCTGGTTTAAACTTTCATGAACTAGAAATTATTTGTCGCACAATTGACACATCTATTCCCTCGACGTTATAATAATTTAAACAAAAGATTAAAAAATTGTAGCTCTTAACGTGGTAAAATAATCATTCCAACTCTGCGGTGTCCCCACTTTAACTTGCGAACTGCCCACAGTTATTCTTGCGTTTATAAGTCCACCGTAAACTGATGACCTAATTAACATGATTGAGTTGCTACTCTAATTTACCAATGCAATCTTTTGGATTACATATTAAACGGTGATCCGGCCTCTCACATTGGCAAGCCAACAGTTCTTTAATTTTTTTTTATTATAATTAGTACAGTTGTCGTAACATACCCTCGAGCTAATCGGAAGGAATTATTATTAATTCAATAATAAAAACACACAGTTCTAATCAAACACGTTAGATTTAATACTTCTCCAGTCAATTATGATATTATAGGATTTCTTTTACATTACTCTCTAAATGAGAGGTCTTGGTTTCGTGATTTGGCTCGAACCTGCGACCCATCCACTGAGAACAACGCAGTAACATGTTGCGTACCTGGGTGAAAGCAGGCCGCCTACTTTTGAGGCTGAGATGACCATCAGCTGCAATCTGGTCCGAAGTGACTAAACGAGCTCCATGGAGCCTTGCGTGGAATGTAGGCAGCCTCGCATGGCTCGGCTTTACGACCGAGGTGGACCCGTAACGACCACGACCTGGCCACTGTGCCCCCATCACATCAGCCTTACACCGCACTCCCCTCAACCACAAAGGTCCAACTAAATACTGCAACGGCTGAAAACAGTTACTTTCTTAGATGGTCTTATTCCAGCAATGAGTGTGCAAACTTTTAGAGTGTGAAACGTGTCATTAATTAAATTCAGTAAATTAAACTGTCGTTAATCAGCTGCAGTTATTAAATGGATAAATAATCACAATTTCATTGAAACAGGAGAATACTTAATTAAACAGAGGAATTTACTGTACAATTTGCTATGTACTGAGATGCAGTTATTGCATAATGTTCCAAAATTACTTTCCGTGATGAAAATTTGTATTGACGATCTTTAAAGCATTACACGAATCGATGAATTGGTATCCCAGATTTGTAAAATTGTATTACAAGCAGTTTCTTACAATATTTTGTGTTCACAAAAGTCTAAAGAAAATATTTGTGGGAAACGTATGAGATGAAATTTCTGTGTTGATACCCCCCTCACCGTTAAAAACTATAACTTTGATTTAAATGATTATTCGTACTCAGTAACTGCAACTAGGTTGTTTTTGATTTAGTTTTCTCGAATTCATTAGTACTACATGCAGCTCAAGTTGGCAGAGAACAAAGTTTGTACATAAATCCAATAAAACGTGTCAGTTAGATCTCAATTTAGCTACTCGTATAGCCGTTTGCAATGAACACGCTGAAGAAACATATGAAAATGGTAAACAGAAAATATCATGATAGGTGTAAATGTTTTACAAGTTTAATCGCTTTTCAGAAAAGATACAGTTATACTTTCAGTTCTATGTGCCCATTTCAGCGGCCACAGCCCTTTTTGCCATATTGCAGTCTATTAATATAATCTACAAAATGATATCTTGGAAATAAGTATAGGTCTGTGTAGTCGTGGTATTGTATTGCAGGATGTAAACATGAGTAATGTGCACCAGCATGGAGAAGATGGATAATTACTCTGCGTTAAAATGCCACTCCCGGAGGTTATTTTCTACGCCCTAAAGGGTGAGATTTCCATGAACACTCATGTTAACCTTTCGTGCTCCTTCTCCGAGAGTAAGCCTAATCGAAACTGTAACTAGTTTCCCACAAGCACTTGCAGTTTCCTTTATTCTGTCACTCATTTAACTTTCTATGCACAACACAGAATATGAAATGATTGAACGGATGAAGCTGACTCGGATTTGCGTAACCATTAATGAGGTTAATTCACCCATAGGATGCTCAGTTTAGGCCAAAACGTAGCTGTTCCCAACAGGTTCTCACGTTTGTAACACACACAGAGAATGGATTCCAAAGGAGTCTGAAAACTGGAATTGTGTTCGTCTACCTTCTTAAACTCCTTCAAATCGTAGGCGAACGCTCAACAACATGTTGAGTAATCGCAGCTGTGGGACCAAAGAGTGGCTGGCGTGTAGTCAATAACGGGCTACCCCAGAACTCTGGTTTTTAATTTGTATATTGAAGACTTACATCGACTTAACTGCATTAAATTGAAATAAGACAATGATCAACCTATTCGTATGGTGGTAGAAACTTTCAGAACTGTAAAGGGAATCACTACACATTGTAGCACCACAGCGTAATATCGATTTATCGCAATATCGCACGTGCGATATGGAATATCACGGGTTAGAGTAGTTGTTGGACGGTGGCGGTAAGTGAGTGGTCGCGCGTGGTTTTTTTGCTGACTGTGCCATGTGTTAATGAACGGTATGTTGGTCAAAAGGGTCTTTAGAAAGTGTGATAACAGTTTTGATAATGATGTCAATGGTAGTTAAGTGCCTTACAAGAATAAGTAAGAACTGTGGACAGTGAAGTCGAGTGAAGTAATATGCGTCCCGGTTGTTACGATCACTATAGTCGGTGTTAACTACTTATCAGAAGCTTGATTATGTATCTAGTGGTTTGCTACGGCGTGCTGTATAAAAAAAAAAAAAAAAAAAAAAAAAAAAAAAAAAAAAAAAAAAAAAAAAAAAAAAAAAAACTGATCCTGAAACGTTGTTTAATTTGTGTGGTTGTGGTTACTTTGAGTTACTTTAAATAATTAATTTCGGGTAATTACCCGTGGTGGCCGTGTTCAAACCGAATCTGCAGTAATTTGAAGTTGATCAGCACTGAATGTATCAGTTAGCATATACACCACCAGAACAAATTGATAGTATTAATTAATCAACAGAAGTAGATATACCGTTACAACATTCTGGGTCTGGCTGGGAGCTTTGTACATTGGATGTCTACGTGTAATATACACACATACTGAAGTATTAAAGGTCATTATTCAGCTAGTTTCGACAAAACTGCAAGGAAAATTTTCATGTCGTTATGTATATGCCTACTGTGACTGATAATATCAGAATAAGACAAAATTTCTGACGCTCCAAACAATTAAACACAAACACCGACAAAACACTGGCTATTACCTTGGACCGAGCTATCACCTTTCGATAACACTTGAGTAGCAAAGCAGAAAAAGAGAATACCCGTGTGAATCATGTGAAAAAAACCATGTAAAAAAAAGAAGCAGGAGTATTCCTTGACATTTTCCGCGGCCGAATACTGCTGTTCTACCTGATTAGGTAGTGCCTCAAACTAACAAAGCTGACACCTTGGTCAACACCGCTTGCTTGACGTATTTTTTTTTTTTACGGGTAAAGTAGTAAATGATTAGCGATGGAGTAGAAAAGGAAAAATGTTCTCTATCTTGTTTCAAGTACAGTACAGTACTAGAGTGTGTAAGCTAACGCAATAGCCATAAACAGCCAATGTTATGGCTTTCAGCTGCCAACATAACGTCAGTTTGTTACTGCCTGGGGCACTGCCGATACCAGCGGCACGGTGTACAAACACCAAGACATAGCTCCTCTGTTTATGGCTAGGCGCGATCAGTGGTTCCGCCTTGACTCTGTCAACAGAACGTTAACGCCGAGGCAAATGCGTTTTCCAAGTTCTGGAAAGCAACCCTTCAGTTCAAAATAAATCTCTTTTCTAAACCATCTTCTACCGGCCAGTCAAAATGTATTAGGATATTGAGAAGATCTAACAGTAAAAACAAATTGTCTAACATCTTCGATATCACCGTAACTGTTTAAGTAAATTTTGAACTATTTAAATAACAAAAGCTTTTAAATAATTAAAAAAAGTTGTTGTTTGTATTATGAATCAAGAAAAAATGCTTAAAAATTCACACCCAATGACGTATGTAACAATTACAAAATTGTATATTTCAATTGGACGATTCCATTCATAGGCCTCAACACATTGTTTTCAAAAGAGCTGAAGCCTAGTAAAATTTCAATTCTTCTATAACTATGCAATTAACTAAATAACTCCAAAGCAGATGTGTTCTGCAGCCAACGACTTAAACTTTAAACACACAAATTTGAAAATTGTAGTTTTCAAGCGATGAATGCTCGTTTTTATTACAGAAAAAAATTGTTTAATTGCATTTGATTTTCTTTATATGCATGTTGTGGTGGTTGCAGCTGATTGTATTTTTTCATAGCCACATCGCTATAGTCGATGAGTTTACAGAATGTAATTACGTGAAATGTGTATGTTCGATAATAATAAAATTGTACGGCCATTTCTGTACGTGCTGTTTTTATTCGCAATGTGCTCCAATTTACTGATTACATCTCTACAACGACAATAGTTCCCAGTTCTTCAAAAGCAGTGCATACGCCTTCTAACCTTAGAGGGCTACTGAGGAATTTACGTCAAATAAACGGTAGTGTTAGTTTTCTTCATGCGGTATTACATTTGAAAATAATCTAACATTTCAAGTTAGTTTTAAAGTTACTATTACTGTCGGTATCATGACGTATCGTAGCTACTGAAGTATATTCAAAGTTCATTAAACTTTATAGAGCGCAAAGCCGTGAAATATGGAGTAGCAACTCAGCTTTACCGTTATTATTTTGTTTTACATGGCGCGAGGAAATTTTTCAATGAAATCGTAAATTTGTGACGTCCTTTAGTCACAACGTATGTAGGACAGGAGAAAAACGTTAGGATTTTACTAATCTTAGTTCACCAGACTCAGTTATCTTTTCTCTTCGTGTGATACGAAACTTCATCTAAATCTGATGCCTAAGTCAAGGATATTACGGAAGACCTAGATGATTCCGCCAGCATTTAGAAAGGCCTCAAACTGATGTCTGTGATTCATCCAAGTTTCTATAGTTTTCATGAACACTTAAAACAATATCCAAGGTTATCCTCACGCTGTCGAAACTACAATAATCACTGGCTCAAAATTTCCAAGGATCTTAAAACTCAATCGAATCTGCATGTAATTCACCTGAAATTTTTCATTTATTGTCACTTTCATGTTGACTATCCAAGACTTTTAAAAGAAGAAGCAAAACTATCCCTTATACTTACATACCTTGACATAATATTTTTTGTTTTGGTGCACTGCATGATAAAAAAAAAAAATCAGATTGTTTTTAAGAGCACTGAAAAGATTATTCTGCCACTCAGTTCATAAAATCTATTTAAAATCAACCGCCAACTGCTTTATTTTTTATGACAGTTGCACTGTTACAATACAACAAATTTAATATCCACAAAAATGAGGAAAATGAGGAAAAGGGTTTATTGTTATTAGGTATTTTCTTTTTCATCCAGCTCCTATCGAGAAACAAACGGAGCTAGTTTTTCCTTGATGATGACGTAGTCGATTATTGATTTTTAATCCCTGGAAGTCAAGCTCTATTTACGAAGCTTTTGATTATGCTCATATGTGCTTCCTCAGATGGACCGACAATTTTTGGGATAAGTATAAAAACAAAACGGGTATTCAGATCTGCTACCATAAGAGATAATCTATCACTGATTTGGTACAGAGTAAAGATTCATAGCCGTAAATGTTATTTTCTGCCCTTCTTTCCACAGGAGTGTGATAGTTAGGTGTACACTTTCTGTCCTGAAATTAGAAAAAATGTTTCTCTTATTCATACACTTATATTTGAACGGACCCACCAGAATGGCTCAGTGCGCTATAACGCCGCACCATGGATCAGGGAGGTGTAATGGAGCAGGACTGAGTCCTGGGCCCGCATACTGACTGTCCTGATTGCGAATGTTAGACAGTTTCCGCAGTAACCAAGGCAAATACCGGAACGGTCCTGAATACCCGCCTCCTAAACTATACATTACACAAACAAAAAATACACGTTTTAAAGACAGATTGAAACATAACTTCCCTCTCCGTGAGGAATCGGGCTCATCGCTGATCCATTTTCTTTCCACTTGTTGTCTTTCACGAATGTTACTACAGCACTTGCGTTTTGTTGTTGTCAGATTCCAATATATATCATAGAATAAGCTGTTAAATCACCTTAAAGTTTATTTTCCATTTGCGGTACTAGCTTCATGTTTATTTTACTTCCCTTGAACTCTTTTACTGGCTCATTTTCTTTAGTACTTCCGTCTAATATGGTTGATACAATCATTAAATAAATTTTCAAGGAAAATTTTTGCAACGATTCGGGGTGTAGAATACGAAGGAACAAAACTTGGTTAAGATCCCATTCATTCCATATAATTCATACCATGTAATTTTGAATTACTTTCAGTTACTTTTCATGTTTGTGATTGCGAAGATCTGACAGACGGGAAGACGAACGAAGAAGAAAAATATTTCTACAATCTTTTATGGCTACTGGAACCTAACCATAAAAATATTATATTTTGATCTCAGAAAAAGACCTCTTCACGTTTCGAGGAATTGAGTTTTAAAATGCTTACTTCACTTCACCTACAAAAATATGTCGCAGACGTTAGAACTTCTTCAAATTTAAAGTAAATAGTTTCCGTTTTTACCTTATAGAATCTGGAAGTTTTGTGGAAAAGTTATTTTAACCTCTTACTGGTTGATTATTTGTTGTTTACAAAATACTGTAAAATTTTTTCAATTATATTGCCAGTTTCTGTGTAAATTTGTAATACAATATCTGATGTAAAGTTAAGGTTATTTTAGCTTGACTCAAGTTTACCGATTAAAGTTAAAGAACCTCCTGCATCATTTTTGTCATGGTTGAGTTCTCCATTCTCTTTGCAAAGCGAATTCTGTATGTCCCTCTGACTTCCTTTTTAACACTGTTACAACCATTTTGCCTTATTATTCCTGTGGACCTCCTTCTATCCAGCTTCAGGTCATGTCATTTCTCCTCACTACTTGACTATAAAATCGCGGTATGTTTTTGTGGTTCATTCTATTACTGACCTTTCCCCACGGCTTATTTTCCACTCATTTCGTTTTGCTTTACCTTCTAATCTTTTAATTAATCTAAAGTGCGGCTATATTTGAAGTTTCTTTTTTAGTTCTTTTATAAAATAGGAGTTTTAAAAAATTAATTCTGCTTTTGTGGAATTCTAATGACCTAAATTACTTGTCTCGTTGAGACTTTTAAAATTCACAGTTTTTAAGCGTTTTGTTAAATTCCTCATGTTGGGTCAAATTCTCATAAGTAGTCACATTACCTAAATACCTGACATTGGTAATTGAATATTTTTTCCACACATTTATGGAGATATTCGTGTTAAGATCCATGTTTGGTTTAATTTTAATTCTGGGCCATAAAGTAATTTAATAATACAAAAGGACATTAGGGATTCGGTATCGTATTTGACCTGAAATGTGGCAGCAGGTGAATGAAATATTGGATTCTGTACTTTAACGTGAGCTCTGTGTGTGCTTTCAAGGAGGCTAATCGTATTCGCGTGTTTATTCGGAGCGTTGGGGAGTAGATCCTTCAACTTTCCTCCAACACCTGTAACTTTTACTACAGGCTTAAACAAACTAAGCTCTCCACAGTTAAATAAAAGAGGGAAAAGTCTAAATTGAATACCGGCAGAGAGGTAAATGCACTCGACATGTAGAGCGAGAGTTGCTGGTGTTAAGCCGTGAGTTGGCCGCGCAAGTTACCCGGCTAACACAGCTCCGATTCGTCGGTGTCATAGTCCACTCAGGAATTCTGATACTATTTGCGACTGTACGTCCACACAATAAACTTTAAAGCCCGAAAACACCGCTAGTTTAACGAGGCATTAGATAACCTAACTCACCGTTATGCCGGAGAGTTTAGGTAATTGGATTCAATTAGAAGCGCTGGCGTGGCTCGCGCTCCGCCGAGAGAGTGTCGGCGTCTGGGTCTAGGGAGGGGGTGGAGGGGTGGGGGGGAGGGGAAGGGGTTTACGGCTCAGGCTCGGCTGCTCTCAAGTAATTAAGTCAAACAGGATTAGCGGCGAGTCTGAGCGCGAGCGCCTGCTTGGCGACTCTAAGTCGGGCCGACGCCTAGGCAGCGCAACACGTGCAGGCTCCTAAAAGAACTACAACACTGACTCAGTTCAGCACCCCCACTAAATCCATTCCTATTCTGCGGATGGTATATACCTGAGGTCTAATTTCCTGACCCTAACATTTCCAAAATAGGTCTTCAATATCATGAGAACCACGTGTTGAGGCGTGTTTTTGTCACTCAGGATAAAAACATTTTAAACATTTGGGTCTAAATTTTAGCCAAACCTCAGATAAGCGTTATTTGGATTCGCGACTCGAAAAACCGAGACGGCAAAAGAAATTAAATCAAACAACACATACAAGGTAAAGTGTTCTCTGTTGGTGGAGTGAAATTGTTACGCAATTTTAAATATTCCTTTCTGGCCTCTCATTCGGGAGGACGCCGGTTCGAATGCCCGTCCTGGCATCCAGATTTGGGTTTTCCGTGTTTTCCCCAAATCACTCCAAGTGAATGCCGGGATGCTTCCTTAAAAGAAGGCAATGGCCGAATCCCTTCCCGTTCCTTGTCCCCAATCCTCTCCCGCCTCTAATGACCTCGATGTCGGCGAGGCGTAAAACCAAAAGTTAAAAAAATTAAAAACAACAAACAATAGCTCTTCTATATGTTTTACTTCAGTCTGAAGAAATGAAAAACCTGCTTGTTGATTTTTGAAACAAGTTATTGTTGGCTAGTCATGGTTTAGTAAATGTACTTAGAGCAAGAGACTTTACTTCTGTCGTCATTCCCAATGAAAGCTGTGTGACAGTTTTTGTCATTTGTAGTGAACAGAGTTTAATGGAGAATACATTATCACCACCATTGTGTTTTGACTCTCAGCTGAAACAGTCAACGGAACATTCGCTTCTCAAGAACGTCTTGTAGTTCTTAGAAAGGCTCATGGAAATATCTGTCGTGGTCAGATTTCAGTAGTTTTATTTTGATCCCGTGGTAGACTCCGAACCATAGGGACCAACTGGGGCACAAATACTTCACCAAAAAGGTATCTCACACCTTGTTGGTTGATGTTGCCGTTTGGGATTCAACACTCGTCAGAATGATAATCATGTGCACTGGCCAGAGGCTCAACTCCACTAAAACAGTGCTTGCAACTGAGCACGTAAAGGTATAAAGAAGAAAGTGATGCCAAAAAACAAGACGTGAAGTAATACTTATAACTAGTCCGTGCCAGTACTTTAAATAAAACACAATAATATTTTATTTTCTCTGTTCATTTCAACAAAACCGAATTAATCGAATAGCAAGTGATTGATTATGGTTCCATAAACAGAGTAAAAGAGTATAGAGAACTGACTATTAATATTCAACACGTTGTTTCGTAATTCGGAAGCTGCAGTATTAGAAGCGATTCATTTTTTGCGCTCTGTGTTCACAAAAATAAATGTCTGGAAGTTGGTTTCTAATTTCTGCAGGTTCTTGCAATTGAAGGTTGTAGAAATTCCTAACAACAACGCTTCAATGCTCTTTGTCAGACCAACGTCTTGTTGTTATTATAATAAGTGATTTGAGTAATAATCCAAGTCGCAAGTATCATTGGATTTTGTATGCAGTAGAACCCATAAGTTACGTGCATTATTATAAATTATTTTTGGTCTTATATTATAGCATTATGCCACACATTAGAACGAGTAATGAATAAATTTTTGCTTTTCTATTTTTCCCCTCTGTGTTTTAATGTTAAAAGATTAAGATTATTAAGATAAAGATTATTGTATAAAACTGCACAAACTCCCAACTGCATTATATTATACGACTTCATTTAACCGTTTGTAATAGTATGTGCACCACATATTTGGTCGCCTTCGGATATACGGTCATTAGAATTTTTTTTTAATTTTTGTATTGTTTAGACCGAAAACTAAGAAATATAATTCAACTTCTTTTGTTTGAAGACATTCAAAACATACGATCTGTCATTAATCTTGCTGTAACCGAAGTTACTTCCCTCTAATTTTATGTTCAATTTAATATATTAATAGTAAAACACATAATACATTTTCGAATAAGAAATACCGATTTTGAGATACATCAGAAATGAAACATGAACATTACCTCTAGTATTTTTTATGTTTAAGCTTCGTGCATACTCTAGTAACAATACCAACTATTTACCATTTCCACTAATTTGAACATAAGCGGTAGAGAAAATCTCACTCCCTTCAGGTTGTTTTTTGTACAATACTGATTTTTCGTAGTGTATGGTTATAACATTTCACTGATAAAATGAATTGGATTTTGTTATTGTTGGTTCTGCTAGTGGATATAATCTTCTCTGGAGGTGTATTACATTATTTATTAAAATACCTTATACTGAGTTTAAGTTGCGCTTGCAATCTAGCCGAGCGATGCCATGTCATTGTTTAATTGTGTGGTACCCTCAAGAAAATGGTTTCAAAGAAGAATTGGAGAGAATAATACAGTTTAACAATACTTTTGTGTTAGAATAAAGTGCAGCAATGTAGTAAAAATGAAATAGAAACAGAATAAGCAGTTTATGGTATTCATTTAGTAAGCGTATGATTATTTTCTTAATGTAAAGATCTAGTGAAGAACATACCAAAAACATACAAGCACCAAGCAAACGAACGCTTTCTACCATGCAGCTGTCTAGTGGTCGCTCCATTGTGTGTAAGATTCAGGTAATATCATATTCATGCATGTCATCATTACAGGTATCCCAAATGTCATTGATAAGAAAGGAGTGTTTCGTTTCCATTGGTATTGGAAAATAATTTTACTAAATTTAGTGAAGGACATGTAGCAGGTGCTATAACGATCTCACTGATGCATTCTCGCTAAAATTTACACTGAAAAATAGTCAGATTAGATTAGAAGCAATAATACCACAGTTTTCGAGGAGTTTATGGAATATTAGAGAATTGATGGATTATACTTGCGTGGTTATGACTAGTTAAAACGTTATTTGTATTGATGGTAGACGGTATTGGACTCATGAACCACCAACGCTTTTATTCAAGCCACATATATTTGCTAGATTGAAGTAAAAGTTATATTCTTCACCAATAAAAATAAAATTACGTCGCCTTTACCAGTTGCATCAAACTTTTATACAGTCATTTAATATGCCACTAGTGTGTTTTACTAATAGCGATTGTAGTACTGTTACTGTACTTTTATGAGTGAATTGCTGAAGAAATGAAGTGTTATTGTGCTTGGTCATCACACAGTTGATGTAACACGAACCTTTCCTAAATTTCTGATACTGGAAGAAGTAAAATACCTTCCTGAACTAAATTTGATAATAAACCAGACATCTCAACTCAGGAATTAGAACATGGAAGTGTAATGTTAGCGGTTTATAAGTTTTTGATGAACAGATCATCACTGAAATGCGTTTTGTAGTCATGATCCAAAAATGTTTTAATTTCTCGTTTTCGGGTGTATAATAAATAACCGTAAAATGCATCGATACACCTGGCAGCCATACGTATGGCGAAATGTGATAATTGTGGCTGTAATTTCATGCGTTGGACATAATGTGTGGTTACATGAAATGAAACAATCTATAAAAGGTTATTTAACGATTTTTTTAACACAATTTTCCTTAGAATTACCGTCTGCCTTAGATACTACTAAATACATTTTTAATATAAATGCTGGGAAGAAGACAGAGTGGAAGACATATCTATAACGAATAAGCCACTGCATGATGACAACTATCTTCGGGATGTACACACTAGTGTATCACTACGTTAATATTTTTGTAACCTTTCTATGTAAGTAATAGCGTTTTATCTTTTCATAACTCTTTTCGATCCAGTGTTATCACTCATAGGCCGGCCTTGAGCAAAGATGATTTTAAATGTTCTGGGGAGTACCCATCACACTGAAAAATCATTGTGGCAGCGAAAATGTTGTTGCTTACTGAATAACTGCGGAAACTAATGAATTTAAAAAATGGAAAACAAATATTTCCATAACATCTAATTTATGAGGCGAATATAGAAGTCTTCTTCGATTTTGATGTTGCCTCTGTACAGATGTCGTTGTGCTACAGCCAGAGTACTTGTTGATTGTAATCCTCTTTCCGCTGCTTGGGGTGGCGCCTGTTGACTTTAAGTTGTACGACGCCTCGCCCTCCCGCACAGGCCTTGGCCTGTAATAATACGGCCGTGTTTGCACGAGGCCAGTGCACCTGCCCGCCATACCGCCTTGTTATTACCCCAGCCGGTTAACTCCACGCCGCCACCCGACTCCGCCCAAAACACTCGTCAGCTTTCTCATTAATTTAATAAACGGCAAACAGTCGGCCGGAAGAGCAGACAGCCCGGCTCTCGCGGCGTCGCCTGCTATTAGCCTACCTGCCAGACAGCGCCTCTGGGTGCGCGGGCACGCGCCTCTAATACGCACGTGCGCGGGTTAGCGCCGCCGGGGGAGGACGGCCGCTGTAAAACTGCACCGTCTACCAGGCTTATTTTTCCTAACTGCGAGAGACGGGGTTAATTAAATATGTCGTGGCGTCTGCTTTACCTCCAGCCATCAAGCCTGCTCTTCTTCGTACCTGGTTCAACACTGTCGTTACTTTTTACTGTAAGTTTTTAATCGTTTGCCTTACATATAAAGGGTCTGAGACCGTGGAGTGGTTTCTGAAAACAATGCTTGCCTGTAAGCCATTACTTAGAACATAAGAAGGTTTCTTTTACATTATTATTCTAACTGAAAGGGAAAAATTTGCCATGTGCAGCACATAACTAAAATCATTTTACCACCAAGGGACGCATTTGAAACTGATGACTTTTGCCTCAAACTGAAGAACGATGGACGTACTGTTGGTAACAAGTGAAATCGTGGGCCGTCTACTTGCCACCACAAAATATTAATTTGAGCCATATCAGATCGGCAAATTACATCAAATATCATTGCCTACTGATTCTATATTTGTGAGATTGCGCATTTGAGATACATTGATATTGTCCTGCACTGAAACCAATGCAAGATTGGGGGCACAAATCAACTGAATAATTTATTTATTGTAAGATATACAAAAGATGTGGATAAATGTGCACATCACAAGCTCGTACAGTATTATATCTCTAATGTTTTGATCCATCCAGTTACACTGACCTATCCACGAAGTTAACTGAATTCGAACTTTTCATTACGTAGTCTTTGACTGGGCAGCTATTCCTTATATGCTACCAGCCATAAGGATATCTACCACCTCAAGAGATCTGGTGGCTAAGTGATGAAGGGGCTTGTTCAGGATCCCGGGTTGGAATGCCGGTGGCACCAAGATTTTTTTTTTTAATGTTCTTGATATTATGAGCTACGCAAGGACGCTACCTGTTTCGTATTCCACGTTAAACTATAATTCCACCCGCGACAATAGGCGGAATTTGCGGCATATCGAAACTGTGTCACTAAACCTCAAGACCGCAGGAATTTATTTTTATCGATTGCCTTTATAAATGAAAGATCACATCCTTGTTACCAGTGTCTTTCCTGGAATAGCTGAATGCCAGCGTTTCATAATGTTGGGATCGTGCACATGTTCTTCCCGTACCTAATTTTTGTTTTCATTCACAGATTTTTTTCCATTAGATGCTTGAATTTTCGACCACTGCTATTCAATTAACAATTTTCAAGCTTCACGTCAACAAATTAGTATGCTCCGTACTCAATTTTCTCTAAACTTGTCTTCATGTGAAAGTTTGATACTGAAATTGTTAAAGTTTGAATTAGTATTTTTTTTTAGTGGTGTATGTTTTGATGTTTTCCTTGAGTTATACACACCAATGAATGCAAGCAGATACACTGAACTTGACGTTTATAACTTTAAAAGTGAAATAGTCAGTGGTTAAAGAGAGAATAAAACTATCTTCTAATTGTATAGAAGTAGAACTTAAGTGTACTGCATTACAGAGAGGAGGATTAGTAATACATTTCTTGAAACTGATGACTTCAACAAATTTATCGAACTAAAATCGTTAAAATTATCGTTTTTCTCCTTAGCACTCAATTACTCTGTAATAAAACACTAAATTTAGCAATGAGTGCAGAAAAAATAACAAATTTTTGACCACATTATTTAAATGGTAGAAAATAATATTCATTTTAAGTGGTTATGTGCAAAAATTATTCCTAATTTTCTTTATTTTGCTTATTGTGTAAACAACATTAATTAATATTAGTAAAAGGATACGCTGTCTCCTTGTGTTAATAGTTTTGTCAAACAGTTTGTTTTATGCTGCAACAATAAAAAGAATATCATTAGTAATATAAATTCTGACTCAAAAGTCATCATGAATTTTGAAATTTCATTTTTTTTCCGAATGCTAATACAATTTTTGTATTTAATTCACCTTGTATATACCATTACTACTAAACCTTCCACACAATATGAAGCTATATTTTTGAGTTTATAAACACTAATTAAAATTCTG
>CM061920.1:198280496-198521398 GCA_031002005.1 Vandiemenella viatica
AAATATCTGTGTGTATGGTTACCGTCGCGCATGCTGGCCACGTTCAAATATGTAACGATTGTTATTTGTCTTGTGATGCGGCTCGTCGTCAGACAATTAACACACACATTTTATCGTCTATATGGATCGCCACGGAATTGCTGGCGCACAAATGTGTGTATGCCTAGCTATACTCTCGCATTTATGATGTTAGTGTTGATTTTTATTATCATATTATAGAATTTATAGCAAGCCCTAATGAGGAGCAATTATGAAAGATTTTTTTAAAAAGTTATCCCAGTTAACATTGGCCTGATATGCTAGGCAGCATTGCTCCAGCTCCGTAGCAGTGGCGACGTGTCACGGCACTGCGGGCATTGCGGGCTGCGTCATTGCAGGCGAGCAGGCAGGCCTCCTCCATTAGCCGAGCCGTACGTGACAATGAGCGAAGAGCGCGGATTTTTATCGCCAGCCACCACCATCTCCTCCCGCCCGCCGTCTCCGATGGCAGGGAGGTTGGGTCGACGTAAATATAAAGGCGGCGTGGTAGACACTGCTCAATAAACAGCGTGCCGAGTGGAGTTCCGAGTATACGGGGCCCGCGGCATCGCGTTACTGCTGCCAGTCTGGCCTGCCTCAAGAGTTTATTGACGCCAGCAGACGACGGATGCAGACGACAAATACCGATACTAAATACCAGAACTGTAACAGCGCAAATAACGACACGGATGTTTACGTGAACAAATATGTATTGCGGAAGTTTTTCATCTACAATGTGCCTACTGTAGTAATTTTACGAAGTTTTGAATTTTTTTTATACAGCCATAAAATAATGTACAATAAGGTAAATAAAGAAGATTCAAACGATAGATTGCTCAGAACATAATTCCCATTCAAACCATCGCCGCAGGGGAAAAAAATGTCTATAATTTACTGTCTAATTGATTCACTCTGTGAGGAATTACATTTCCTCAAGAAAAGTGTGCCAAACCAATACGCTGATAAAAACTGTTGTGTAAAACCAACCAAGCAAGAGAAGAATATGTGTAGTTTATACGATATTATGTGATCACAGCAACAGCTCAGTTTTTTATTCACAATGTATTATTATCTCACTACATACCGGTATATCAAGAAATGAGTAATTCGAAATGTTAACTGCAAAACGGAAATCAAAAGAAGGTTGTTTTTTTATTACTGAAACCATTACCATATTTCAGAAAGCAATTATTCGTACCATGAGCATAGATCGATTGTAATAAATAATGACGAATAATATTTCAATCATTAGATTCCCCAAGTACAAAACTATACATAAAATCAACCGTTCCTTTTATCTTGTTCCTTCCAACCTGATAAGGACATATGATAGTCAACTGAAATCATATACGGCATCACAATTATTTGTTTTGATATCCGAAGAGGCTATCCGGAATTGTAAAGCATGTCAACATGCAACAGGTCTAACGGATAAACCAAATGCAAATAGCTCCTCGAATAATGGTCCTTCTTAACTCCAAACATAAAAATCAAAGTGCTCAGTGTAGTGAACTTACAACAGCCGACAGACAAAAACAAATGTGAAATCCGAACAGTTATCAACAGTTATCAGTTAATAGCGAAACAGCAATAGGATTTGTAAAAGCGTATCAGTAACGATGATCATTAATACCCTGCTTGAAAGTTCCTGGCAACCAGGAGTACTTGTCATTCATTATAAGTCTTCAGTTATCTTGTTCAGATAAGATGAGGGTAAGAATTTTTACATTCCTTTCAAACAATCGACAAGGTGTTCCTGATTAAGGAGACTCTGGCAGACAGTCATTAATCTCGCGCCACTCCTTTGCACATTTTCATTACTCTTACTCAATATCTTGCGGTACGGATACCATACCGCACGACAATAATCCTGAAGAGACAGTACACTTGCAATACACGCTATTTACCTTACAGATATTTTTCCGTTCTCCAAAAATCAACCTATGAGTCACATTTTAGGATTAGGTTTTTTAAAAACCGATTTCATTTTTTTTCTTTTTACTATTACAACGAAGCAGTTAAATGATTAACCTTCCAAAAGAATAGAGTGATCTGTTATGTACTAATGGGCAAGCGGTTTCTTTGTATTCGTTACATGCATTACTTTGCACTAATTCGAGTTTGATTTATTGCAACATGTTCAAATAACGTCGACACCACGTTAACTCTCTAAACAATAAGCAGAAACTTTTGCATCCTTATATCTATCTATATCTTCAGCAAACATACTGAAATGGCTTATGACATTGTCCCCAATATCAGGAACAGAAGTGGTTCTATTACTCTTCCCTGCAGGAAGCCAAATTCAACTTACATAATATAAGAAGACCTCTTTTCCCACGTGACGACATATCACGCATGTTTGGAGACTAAAATATTTTTTTATAATTGACATAATTCCATGTATACAATTTTCATTACGTTCTATTTTCTGGTACCATGAAACTACGTGTTGAAAAATTTTTCCCCGCTTGGAATTATTTTATGAATCCAGGATGATTTCGCAATTTGATTTTCAACCCGGGGAAGTTTTAATTTTTTTCGTACAACTGCCTGTTTTATTTATATTCTAACGGCACCTTGTGCCTTCACTTCCACCCGAGGACAGGCTGCCAATATTTCCTAGTCCCAGGGTTCCAATTACAGAAGACAATGGCCGTCAGCACACCCATTGGGCCATAGCGAGGCTCGACAAAAACCGGACGGCTCATATCTGGTCGCTTGACGTGCTTCACCGCGACGCGGTGGCACCCACCATCAGCGTTAATTAGCTGATAACGCTATCGCCCACCTGCCTTTGACGGCTCATTAACATTTTTTAAAAATCTAAATTCCCTAAATGTGCCGCAAGCTGCATCATGTATTTCGTTTGATGTTGGCGTAACTCTCTGTGATTAATGCGCCATAGGCTATCACGGGCGCCTCCGAATTTAATTTTCCTTCTTTCTTTCATTTCACTCTGATGTGATGTCAGTAAAGATACTGATATTGATCAGCGCAACGAAACATTTTTTTCCTTTCACTATACCTGTACAATTGCACGATTGTTTTTGCTGTAGTTACATTTTACAAACAAAAATATCTTTTATGGTTTTATCTATTGTAGTATTTATAAGATGCATCACATACAGGGTTTTAAAGTCTTAAAGATGGTTCTATGGCAACAAACATTGAAAATAAGATATATTAAATGATGAATCTAAAAACTAAGTGCTTAAAAGATGTGGAATACCTCCTAATATGGTATGGGATCCTCTTAGATCGGCAAAGTGCAGCAACACGTGAAGAAATTTTTGGCCAGGCTACCTTCATAGTCGTCCGTAATAGGACATATTAATACAATTCAAATATACGTCTAGTATTTTAATTTAGAAGCTTTATTATTGTAGAATTACCGCTACAACGTTTTTTTTACTATTTATTCCCTTTTTGTTTATTGATTTTAATTGATAAAAAGTTTTAAAAATACAAATGAATTGTAACTTCACAAAACGCAACGCTATTTGTTGGATGTAATCATCAAAACACACGTTCATATTGTAAATGAAGGCATCATTATTGTAAATGTTTATAATTTTTTGGTTGTGCATAAGTTATATCGTAATATACCACCATAATTGGTAAAATATTGCATTACTGCGAAAAAAAAACCTCAAATAATTAATGGATTCGGTTTTGTAAAATTTTCTCCAAAAAACAAAGATCCCTCCCATGTGCACTAAAGAGCTTGACTACAGTACGCCTACTTTCCAATTTTTTTATTCTAATGCGTTTCTATAACTTAGCCATGTTACTAGTTGGTACCAAGCATAGAATATTTTTTTGTGAGATGAGGTGGACCTGTGAGATATTTTTGAAGGCGGAAAAATGCCTTTTGGTTCAATAAAATTGTCATTAAATTTTTAATGGCATTCCTCCCTATAGCCATTCATCAAGCTAAGCCGTTTTGTGTGTTTATCCTGTATACTGATGTATTTCGAAATGCTTTTTACTCATACAATTGAAAGACGACACAAGACATACAACAACACTTACTTTAACACCCATTGCCTCTGGCCGGAATCGCACCAGTGACCGAGAGTCGCAGGTAACGCTGAAGCCATCCCATTCAGAAGGACAGGGGTTGAAATCTCCGTGCATCCATCCGTATTTCGATATTGCATGATAAATCGAAATCACTC
This sequence comes from Vandiemenella viatica, assembly GCA_031002005.1. Taxonomy (NCBI): domain Eukaryota; kingdom Metazoa; phylum Arthropoda; class Insecta; order Orthoptera; family Morabidae; genus Vandiemenella; species Vandiemenella viatica. Next base: position 198,284,696 of record CM061920.1, read on the forward strand.
CGTGAGTGCTGGGATGATTCTCTGGTATGGCCATGGCTGAATTCCTTCCCGAAACATGCCCCAGTCCTTTTTCCTGTATAATGATTTCGACGTCGACCAGCCCTAAAACAACACCGAACTATAGCACTCTAGTCCCTTCACTACCATGCTCGGTCGTTGAATAAGTTAAATCCAACAAGGAAAAGGTCCAAAACGCACCACAGAGATGTAATTATTTTTATTTGAGAAATTATTTTTTGCTTCTAACTTTACATCTAATCGAGGTGATTAGAGGCAGGAAAGGACTGGGGGACTGGGGACAAGTAACGGGGAGGAATTCGGACATGGCCTTTTGAACGAACAATCCCGGCATTCGTCTGGAGTGAATTGGGGAAACAATCTAAAACGCTTTCCTGGATGGCTAGATGGGGATTCGAACCCCAAAAGCCGGATACTACAAACCACCACGTTTTTTTTTTCCTTCTTCAAAGCTTCGACGACGCCAATGTCAATGTGATATGAATCCTGATAGTATTGGAAACTAGGATCGGGTAAGAATTTCACCAACCGCTTTTTGAAGGAACTTCTCTGGAGTTCAGCTGGAGAGATTTACGAAAATCATGGAATACTGAAATTGGATCCCCGACGGGGTTTAAATTCGCGTCCTCCCGAATGCCAGGCAACAGTGTTACCTAGAACCCATCGGGCTTGGAAGGCAGGAAATAAAGCTTGACAGAAAATTTTATAGAAGTATCAGTGTTAGTTAGAAACAAAGAGAGAGATGAATGTTTTCCTTCTTCCATCTAACAGATTTAAAATGTGGAACCGCTAATTCACATTGCAGACGGATTTTTTTTATTTATTTACTATTCTTAATTATTATTATTACTACTAAAACTGTTGCTACTGCGTTCAAGTTTAGCTTACATTCTAAATACGGTATGATGAAAACAAAATTAAGGTTTTATTATTACACACCATTTAATTTTCTGGAAATAGTTTATTTATATTTCGTGACTTAGTTTACCATTAGAGTTCGTATATGCTCTTTCTAGTTACCCTTAACCTTTGTGTGTATTTGTCACACACAGATCTATAACGCTGCAGCGCTAGAAAGTGTAACTAAGCCCATTCAAACTCTCTTATTGGTTTTCCGTGCGTAATTTAGCGATTCTTTTCGGTATTCGCCATATAATTGCGTTTGCTAGCGAATTGTTACCTGTTTATTGGAGGAAAAAAAATACGCAACGGTTATCAAAATTACGAAAAAAGTGTTATCATCTCTCTATAATCAATCAATTTGGTTTTTTCAATAATTATTATGGTGATATTCGTGATTATTTTTACTGTAGAACTCTGAACTTTTCCTCCGAGCGTCTGAGGTGAGAAAGCTGGTAGGTAATTAGGTGTTAGATATTTGGATTATTTCATTTTTTACGATTTTAGTGCATTTGTTACGTATTAGATACACGTAATGTCAATCAATGGAGACTCCGGAGTAACCGACAATGAAATTTCTGACAATGGGAAATATGCATGTAATTAAAATATAGGTCTAGTATATTATTGGAGTTCGTGGTAGAGTTTAAATGCACCCCGGACCAAGGGCGTAGCCAGGATTTTGTCTAGGGGGGGCAGCCAAGAAAAAACTGATAATATGCATGCTACAAAAACGCTGATTAATGTAATACATATATATTTTATTACTTAATTAATTTTATAATATTTTAATTAATTAATATTTATTTAATTACACTAATAATAATTTTCGAGCTACTTTATCAGAAATTTTATCACAATTTTCTTGTAAAAGTTTTTTGTGTACACCAAGCATACACAAACACTTTAGATGGTTCTCTAGGATATTTCCGTCTCATTTAACTCTTTAGTAAGGTCTAGTTCTCTAATATTTTCTATTGTCATACCCTTATCCTTCCATAGTTTATACCATAGTGCTAGTTCATAATCAAAAAATTTCAAGTTATAGCTTTGGCAGAAACTTAATGAATATTAAAAAAAAATCAAACAATGACTTACTTAAACTTTAGCTGGGATGTAGCAAGGGATTTCAATCCAACAATGCGGGATCCCGCATCATTTGGTAGTCTGACGGATCCAGTACCTAATTAAGCGGATCCGCAATCCATAAAATGGGGTGAAAACATGTTTCAGTCTTCGTCACCTTGTCTTTCCAGTCCAACTCATTCTCTACAGGTAGTGGCGCCCCGTTCACCTTTACCCGTCAAGTTGACATTTGACTCACGGCAACAAATGTGTGTTTATGTCGTCCGTCATCATAAGTATATACATTCACTTTTTTTTAAGAACTTCAGTTGGTTTTGTTGTGTACATTACTGTAATTTGAGTTATGTCATCCTATTGCAAAACTAGGTCCCAGATCGAACACACAAAAAGATACAATTAGAGTTGTTTCTGAGGAGGAAGTAGAATCAATACAAAAAGAAGGTTACAACTATTGACAGCTATTTAAAAATCTAGTGAATAGATGATGTGTTAAAACGTTTTTATCATAAACTGTACTTCATTGTATTTGAGATATTTCTTTTCAAAAAGTGGATTTCAATTTCCTAATTCTGCTAATTCTATAAGATCTATGATAGCAAAGTTTTCAAATACCGTAAAAGTTGACATAATTGTTCAGTTGAATGTTTCAAGCAATGGAAAAGATTTCATTGAGTGTTTGATGAGTGGACGTTCCCAAAAAATCACCTACATTACGTTCACAGCAAAGAAACAAATTTTAATATCAGTTTGCTTAGAATACGGAGCATTGCATCAGTCTGGTCAAAAAACGACTGACTAGCATTGGTGTTGCTGTTGAATCTTATGTTATCGGCAAAAGATCTGCCGGAACAAGTATCATGGAAAACGTTCTGCCTTGGTACCTGTAATTGTACTTTTCACACAGCACACAATTTGCAGTTGTCGACGTTTTAAACCCCTCCCCCCACACAAAAAAAAACTGAAACAAATTGAGCGCACAGAAACTACTTTGATTCGTACGTAGATCACGAAGACCTGGATGCCACAATTGAAGCACAAAGCGTGACCGTAACACTGGATCATCCACGTACAGAGGTGATTCCCAGATATAATGATTTCAAACAAAGTGCAGAAAGTTGTTAAGATTTTCAAAAAGTTTTTATATATGATCATATGCTCATTTCAATCAAACCAACGAATGAGGAAATGGAAAGGGTTTTCTCGTCTGCTAGCTAAATAGGTAATTCTTTGCAAATATAGTGTTAGTTTCAGTGCTTATTAGATACATAGATTATTTTTAAAACTGAGATGATTTACTGTAAGGCATGTAATATGATCTAAACTGAATACTTCCTATAATTGATTATTTACTAAATAATTAGCTTTAGGTTTAAAACAAAACGAGTAAAAGTGCAATGTATAATCCAAAACACTACCAAGGAATTTAAATAAGGTATGAAAATAGATCATTTTCAAAAATCGTATAGAAACTCAGCAGGGTTATTGGAACGACGTTATGGGATAGATACAATGCGCCCACTTTCATATCGGTTCCAATGGCAGATGCATTTCTGGTAGATGTGTTTAAAATACTTTAGTTCTCCGTGCCCGCGTTGTTGCGATGATCTTTATGATAGATATTACTGTATTAATATGATCAATGCATGTATACATGTCGATCATCTTTGATTGTAACGCAGTGGCAACAGGTACCGATAATCCTGAGTATTCAATCCAATGCTTATAATGAAGTCTGATTTAGTAGCAGCGTATTGTAACAGCTAAGTACTTTTCCTCGCCGCATCATTCCCTTCTCTAAAAAACATTCGGAAGTCCATTAACAATGTCTTCAAAATGCTCGTTAAAATAGCAAAACACGTATATTTGTGAGAACCAGTGGGTCTCATATAAAGCTGATATATTTGGCACGTACTTTCTCCATAAAAAGGTTTCCCATAAAAAGTTATGATGTACTCTATGGTGTTAATTGTGTTCTGTATTTCTGTAATTCCATTTAAATTATTTCAACCAGGTTAAGTCTGTGGCTTGTTCAATGAAAATAAAGGCTTTTTTTTATATTTCCTCTTTAAATTTTTTTTTTAATCCCACCAATTAACACACTTCATATCCTTGGCTAACGCACCTGTCAGGTCCATGTCATTCGTTTTCTTAAAACCTATCAATTTCTGATGCTATAATTTGTTATTCAACGCCATCAGATCTACGAATCACAGAGAATTTTTTGCGGATTGAATTTTTATCTTCGTCAAAAAAACTGATTTTTATGGAAAGCTGTGCTTCCCAGCTATGCCACACGACTCATCTGCCAGTACAATATAAGCATAAGCCTTCTTTGCGGTCTGCATAATTTCACTTTTATTGACCAAGCCGCCTAGGTCAGTGATTTCGTTTTTAATCTGTGGGGAGATTATAAATAACAATTTTTCTAACTTTTTTCTATATGCTGTTTCAAAACTAAAACACTTCTTAGTTTCAGCAGGTCTTTAAGAATACCTTTATGTTGCTCTTTACTTCTCAAACGCAAGTCATTTGTATGGCGTACCAACGAAAATAATGGAAGATATCATAGATGACCCAATTTGTCGATTATCTTCTACTTCCTTCCGGTGAGCAGTATTCGTCATAACAGTGACCGGTATTTAATTTTTTCTATAAGTTCTTAGCATCGTTAGCTACTGATTGATGATAATGTGATGAAACCTGTATTTGCAGTATTCATTGATATTTTTGAAGTGACAGTAAATTCGAGTAGCAAATTAATTAAAATATACTAGTAGAGGCAGGTAAGTCTGCAAGCAATCATGATTTAATTTTCACTTCACATTAGTGGCTTTAGCATCTGCAGAAAAGTTGTAATTTTCGGAAAGGTACCCAGCAGCGTTTCAGCACCTCTCTCCAACAGCATTGTAGTTAATTCATAAGACTGAAGTTAATATCAAGCTGGTCCTGTGAGCTGAACACCGTATGTAGCAGTATAGATACGACCACAGAATGAATGAAACAATTTGACCTTTTTTTGTGTCGCTGCTTCAACGGCGTGTTTGTGCATGTCCCGCTACCTAGGTAGCTCTACTGCTATGTGTCACTTTGTATTGGGTTGGGCTGGGTTTGGGGACTCTTTTCATTTGCGCTTTGAGGGGAAAACATGGTTATGGTCGTCTAGGACGACCTTATGTGGAAAACCCTTACAGTTTTCTTATGATCATATCAGTGCTAGACCGTTGGGTCAGCCCAACTCTTATCCGGGCACCTAGGACATATATACTGTAAATTCCAAGTAATAAATATTTTATCACAAAATACCTCTTATACTATCGACGTTTTCACAATCGCTTAATGGTAATAAAAATAAAATAAAATACAAACGAATACAGTTAACTATAGTTATTAAATAAAAGTCGTACTTTTTGTAAGTATTGTATGTAATACTAGTTAAAAGCCGTCGTTAGCCTTAGAGTAAATACAAATTAATTACTTTTTAAAAAAAACTTTCTTATATTCATTGTTATAAAAAATAAATTAATAGCACGCTCCTGCGATGTCACAGTATGAAGGGGACGTCCATTAATTACGTGAGGTGAAATGGGAGGGGGTCCGGCGAAATCTTACGAAAACCTCATCAAGGCAGAGGGGGAGTCAATTGAAATCTCACGTGAGGTTTTGAAATTCTTGTAGGACTGTAAATAAAAAAAAAAGAATTAGGTCTACAAATGACGTGAAAGTGCGACTTTAGGCGGGGTATTTCATCCAAAAGCCGACCTTCGGGGAGGAGGTGTAACTGCTCTTGGAAGCATGAGATCTAAAAAAATAGGTCAAGAAAAGTTTCGAGGTCGATTAGTAGGGGGGGGGGGAGAGTGTTCCTCCGTCAAAATCTCATGTCATTTTAGAGGAAGGGATCCAACCAGATCTCACGATGTCTCAACCAGAGTGGGGGGGGGGGGGGAGTGCGGAATTCCAGAAAAACACCTCACGTATTTAATGGACGCCCCCAAACGACGACAAGTCAGCCTCAGTCCTACCGGTTATTTAGGCACACGGCAAAGGCCCCTCACTCCTTAGCTCGCGCACAGTTAAGAAGGAGATGCCTTTGTTCGAGTTAGCTCACGCAGCACACCGAAAGTTTGTTACAATGGATAACGAAAACAGTCGCCTTTTAATACAACTGTATGGTGACAAAAACATTTTGTGTATTAGCAAATGTGCAGCCTAATCAGACTCTTATGGTATCACCTGCATCACCACCACCCAATCAACTAATCTATAGAATCGCCAAATGATATGATTAACTCAATACATTTTACCTAAGTAAGGAGTAAGTTCACGTTAAAAATTACAACAGAAAATTGAATAGCAATAAAAAATTTAGTATAAAATGGATGCTATTTCCTTATCTTTGCCCAATCTTCCAGAGCATCACATAAAACGTCAAAAACATCTGGATCTGTTCAAGAAAATGATTATTTTGACACTCGAATAAGGGGTTACAGGCTAGTACACGAGTCTCCAATTGCTAGAAATCTTGTAGTCACAGCGGCAGTAATTGAAACCGCCAGGGGCGTAGCTACTATGGGGCTAGGCGGCGCAGTGCACCGGGGCCCCTACGCTCAGCGGGCCCCAAAGCATACCTCAGGGGGCCCCCAAGCGCAGTTCAGAGGTCCCACGGGCCTTCACGACAAACTGGCGACCTCTTTTTTTTTTTTTTTTAGCTCTACCGTCGTATAAGGGGGCCCCTGAGACACATGGAGCCCCCTCACTAAGCTTGCCCTCACTTCTAAGGGGGGGGCCCCCAAGCACAAATCAGCGACCCCCAGACTCAGCTCACGGGACCCCTGCCAGCAACACAAAGCAAAAAAAGGTCGCCCATCTGGCTGAGGGCCCAAATTAAATTTTTTGCACCGGGGCGCTTGTTGACCTAGCTACGCCACTGGAAACCGCCTGCTGAAATTGTGTGTTCACTGGTTCAATTAATGATTTTGGGAACTCTACGTTATGATTCTCGTAAAATTTGTTTATTTGTATCCTCGATGGCTTCATTTCTCGTGTCTTCCAATGAGTTTCTCACCATACTGTATTCTGTTAACATACAATTTCCATATCCACCAAATCACTTTTCGTTTAAGTTCCTAGTATACAGTGTTATGCATCACAGTCAAAGTTTCAGCTAGTCGTACACGTGAAATGTCCAGGCTGGCTTCACGAAAAGACAGTGCCTGAATAGTTTGCCGCGCAATGCTGGCTGGGTTGCGTTGCCACGCGCGGCGGCCGCGCTCGTCAACAGAAATGGTTCGCGCGGCAAATAACCGGTTTGGCGCGCTCGAACATGGCTCGCGCGGCAACCGCACATACGCAGCTTAAGAGTCGGCAGCCGCACCGTGCGTGGCGCGTTGTTACGCCTCGCCCTCATTAACGTCAGTTTTACGAAGATAGCAGTAACAAGCAGGTTTAAATCACGTGAACCGAAGTAATTTTTGAAAGTTTCTTAACATTATTTACTTTTCGGTTCGGTGAAACTCCGATCGAGCGCATACCCGCGTCCGGCTAGGGGGGGGCAGCTGCCCCCCCCTGCCCGTACCTGGCTACGCCCTTGCCCCGGACTAGAGTGACAACTGATAGTTCTTGTTGCAGGTAAGACACAAGAAATTACATTGCGCGTTGTTTTATAATAATTCTGCTAAGTTAATTAATTGAAAACAAATGACTTGCCATTACATTTTCGTCGAGCTTTGAAGCTAGTAACTTAATAAATTAGCAGAAAAGCATATTTTTTTCCAGATAATGAAATCTCGAAATGAAATCGTCACGGGTGCACCGTCGGATTGTGTTGTGTAAAGACCCGTGAAGACTTCATTGCAAACTTACTTCAGGAAATTCTACTTTCTTACATAATTTTTTAAAGTTTTTTAATAAGTTTGTTGTTTTAGTGGGGGTTTTTTTCAATTGAAATGGGTATTATTTTTTACTTTATTTCATTTTAGTTTTTTTTTATATTTGTATGTCGTCAAGAAGAAGAATTATTTTAAAGGAAATACATAACATCGAGATTATCGATTTTCTTTTTTTTTTTTGCGATCGATATGTTTAATAGTGGTGGAGTGAAATGGTTGAAAATAAAATGATTCGTGACGAAAAAAGATTCGCCTCCTAACCTTTCAATGGATACTGGTGACGCATATTAGGGAGTCAATAATATTATCCGATATTGCATTTGTTGTATCTGTTAGAAAAAATGAGTTTTGTTTTAAACCTGAAATAAAATAAAAAACTCATGCTCAACAATTTCGGCAGATAAAAGAATAAAAATATCTGATACGGTGGGGATTTAAAACTGGTCGGAAACATAGGGAGCGGACACCTTACCGTCTATCCCTCGCTGACTCTAGGTAGTATATAACAATTTTTTAAAATTAAGACATTGGTTTTTTCTTTACCCTTCAGCATATATTCAGGAGATTAAAATCCGTTTTTCAAATGTCTGATGGTCTCCTTTGTGTACTTTAAAAGGTTCGTAGCTGATTTGGATTAAGCTTGAATAAGAAATGATTTGAAAAAAAAAAAAAACTATTAAACGTTTGTTAAGTAAGTAATAATTAGAATTTGAATAGGTAACGAATTGATATGTATTATAACAAATGTAACATAACATTAAACATTAATACGTGTATTAAACATTATGTACTTACATCAAAATGATCTTCAAGACAGTATAAACAACTGATTGAAGACTGTTTACGGCTTCGCATAGATATACACTACTTTTTTCTTACATTCATAACTCGCAGGAGATAAAAATATCTTTCATAAAGTGAATTTCTGATAGTATTTTTGCATGTAGGAACAATACAGTATTTATAAAATTGTTTTCGACCTCCTTTCATATCGAAATTATATATATAAAACATGAAACGTTTGAGATATAACACTCCACAATATACAATACATCAATGGTTTTTTTTTTAATTGTAAGTTTTAATATTTTTATCAATATTATATTTTTTGTGGTTATATACAGGGCGTTCGCCGGGAAACGCTACCCACTGTTAGCGCTACAAGGAAGAAACTGCTCCCGGCGAGCGAGCGGTCAGCTTCCGGCATTGTTCGACCGTCGGCCGCGGACTATTTCATAATAATTACGCTTCATAAACTTGTATGTGCTAAGCATTTAAATGTGACGTCAGTTGCGGATCAACAGTGCCATCGTGGACACCCTGCAGGTACCAGTTGCAAAATCTAATCCTAGGCCCCTGGTCTATTTCTGTAATTTTATGCACCACAATTGTTATGTACGGCTTTAAGTGAACTAGCTTTGTTACTTTCCAAGCTGACGTCTTAGATACGCCTGCCTGCTGCCCTAACTGACTTAATGATTTTTTGGGTGACTGTTCTAGTCGAAAAGCGATATCGTCAATTTTCTCCTCTGTGAGAATACAGTTGACCGACAGTCTCTTTTTGTTAAAAAATGAACCCGTTTCTCTTACTTTTTTAACCAGACGCAGAATTGTTGATTTAGCTGGCAGTAAAGCGCCAGGATATTCGCGACTAAATTTACTGCGACACTTTTTAAACGACTTCTTCTTCACATATGTATCGTAGAGAAATATTCTTTGTTGCAAACTGTAACGTACCATAATTTTACTCACACTCAAACACGGTACAGATTAGTAAGAGTATGAAGCCCCAAACCAGCCAAACCGCAAAGAAACGTTTATTCACAACACTGTTGGGGCAGCGGAGGTGTTAAACATTGCGGTGATTCACGGCGCCGTGTGGCGGGAGTTGCTGGCTCCATTGTCCCAGCAAGTTGCCGACGGCAACAGACTGGGAGGGTAGCGTTTCCCGGCGAACGCCCTGTATAAAGATATGTTCTATTACATTCAAGTCCGGGCATCTATGTGGCGAAATTTTTCGCTGGAATCGTCCAGAATATTCCTCAAACCAATCGTGAACATTTTGACCCGTGACATGGCGCATAATCACTCTGCAGAACACCGTTGTTTGGTACAATGAATGCTGCAAATGGTCTCCAAGTAACTGACCACAGCGATTTCCTGTAAATGGTTTGTCTATTTCCACAATATGTCTCATTCAATGCCATGTAAATTCATCCCATACCGGGATGGAGCCACCACCAGCTGCTACTGTGCTTTCCCGACAACATGGGTCCATGGCCCCAGGCGGTATGCGCCACACTAACAATACCATCAGCTATTACCAGCTAGAACAGTGGCACAGTCGTCTAAGGTCCCAACCGATATGTTGAAGCCCATGAGAGGCGCTGCGGCCGATTGCGTTTTGATAGCAGAGGCACTCGCATCAGTTTTCTGCAACTAGGGTTGAAACAGAGGTCATATTCACGGATGCTGAAGTTCAATGCTTTACATCCGCGGATGCGGATTTCTTGTGGACGTGGATGCGGAGGTGAAAAAATGAATTTATACCTTAATATTTTATCAAACATAAAATCAAAATAAGTATATATTTTACGCCAAATTCTATTTCCACATAATGCTACCACATTGATTTACTTTTGCCTCATCTTCCAACAACAAAAAACGTGGGATGATTTCACAAATGAATTAAATTATTTACATAACGAAGCACGCGTGACGGTGATTCGAACCCGCGTTCTCCCGAATGCAAGGCCAGTGCCTTGACGCTGACCCACCAGGCACGGTTTCGTGCTCACCACCCTCCTTCCCACCGCTCTAGTGGCGCATTCACAGTACAACTTGTAGGACCTACGATGATCCGATTTTCGATAAAGAACTCTGGATGGGCCGTGAAAGGGGTTACAGGACTACATGAAGGACGTGTTGGATTTTGTTGGACTCCCAGCCAAACTAACATAATCCTTGATGTCCAACAAGATATATATACTAGAGAAAGCTATTGGAGGAAACATCCTACGAGTGTGTGATAAGGACACATGGTGTGCCGCGAGAAAGTATGAGTGGAAAGATTTGCTTGGAACATTTTGTTGGACCCCTTTCACTAGCGTGAATGGGTGAGCGAATCCTATGGTAGTTCTACATGGATGTCCTATAAGTTGGATCGTGAATAGATCGCTTTACTTTACATCCAAATTCGTCGCTTAGGTAATAACACTGTTCAGTTCATTGTTACTTTTATTGTAAGATCTTCAGAAAAAAAAAAACTACTCTCTTGTTAGCTAAGTAATGACGGGCAGAATCTATCATAAAAAGAAAAGAATAATAAATATATACACAGACGGAAAAAAAAATCCCAACACCAAGAAAAAATTATTGTAGAGTAATGAAATTTGGACAATGCATTTGTCAAGTTAACATGTTTAATTGATTAAATTTTCAAGATCACAGGTTAATTTAAGCTCAAGAAAATGCATTTCAAATGTGAAATACTGTTAAATTAATAGCCGGTGTAACCTCCAGAATTTTGAATGCAAGCCTGCAAACGTGAATGCATTGTGTCATACAGGTTTCGAATGTCACTTTGTGGTATGGAGTTCCATGCTTGTTGTACTTGTGCTGTCAATACTGGGACGGTCAGTGCTGGCTGTGGATGATGCTGGAGTTGTCGTCCAATGATATCCCATACGTGTTCAATTGGAGACAGATCTGGTGATCTCGCAGGCCAAGGTAACAAGTCGACACTCTGTAGAGCACGTTGCGAGACAACAGCGGTATGAGGGCGAGCGTTATCCTGTTGAAAAACTCCCCCTTGAATGCTGTTCATGAATGGCAGCACTACAGAAATTCGAGCTGCAGTTGGTACCACAGTGACACAACGAACTGTTAGAAATCGGTTACTTCAAGGACAGCTCCGAGCCAGGCGCCCTGTAGCGTGCATTCCACTGACTACAAGCCATCGCCGTTTGCGACTCCAGTGGTGTCAAGCCAGAGCTCATTGGAGGACGGAGTGGAGATCTGTTGTGTTTTCTGATGAAAGCAGGTTCTGCCTTGGTGCCAGTGATGGCCGAGTGTTGGTCAGAAGGAGGCCAGGGGAACGCCTGCAACCAAACTGTCTGCGGCCTAGACACACTGGACCTACACCTGGAGTCATGGTCTGGGGAGCAATTTCCTATGACAGCAGGAGCACTCTTGTGGTTATACCAAACACACTGACTGCAAATTTGTACGTCAGTCTGGTAATTCAACCTGTAGTGCTGCCATTCATGAACAGCATTCAAGGGGGAGTTTTTCAACAGGATAACGCTCGCCCTCATACCGCTGTTGTCTCGCAACGTGCTCTACAGAGTGTCGACTTGTTACCTTGGCCTGCGAGATCACCAGATCTGTCTCCAATTGAACACGTATGGGATATCATTGGACGACAACTCCAGCATCATCCACAGCCAGCACTGACCGTCCCAGTATTGACAGCACAAGTACAACAAGCATGGAACTCCATACCACAAAGTGACATTCGAAACCTGTATGACACAATGCATTCACGTTTGCAGGCTTGCATTCAAAATTCTGGAGGTTACACCGGCTATTAATTTAACAGTATTTCACATTTGAAATGCATTTTCTTGAGCTTAAATTAACCTGTGATCTTGAAAATTTAATCAATTAAACATGTTAACTTGACAAATGCATTGTCCAAATTTCATTACTCTACAATAATTTTTTCTTGGTGTTGGGATTTTTTTTTCCGTCTGTGTATATATTTCAATGTAAACAAAACATCATCTATACATCCGCATTAAAAATTGCGGATGCGAAAACAGATGTAGGATTTCATACGAAAGTTCCGTTCTTGAGGATGTAAATGTGGATACCCTTTACATCCCTAATACAAACAATTCTTAAGTTCGTTGCACTGTACAGACAGACACATCTGTCGTACGTTCCACATTGAGTATCGCTGTTCTTCGACGTGGTGCTGCCTTTCTTTCAACATTGACACCTCGATGCAGACGTCATTGGCCTAGTATCACTGTGTCATCCATGCCGAAAATGACATATGCATTTCTAAGTTAATTGCTTTGCTAAAGATATAGAAACAAAATAGTTATTGTGTACTGGAGAGCGGTCCACCATCAGTTGAAAGTACTAAATAAATACGATCAATACTTCGAAAAAAAAGATGTTAAGTATGTCCTATTAACATAAGCAGGTTGGAGAATTCCATGTGATGACATGTGTTTATGTTAGTTCATTCGTTTAAATTGAATTCACACCGAACAAAATTCATGACCTCATGGCACTCTTGAATGTCTATTATGTCCTAGACTGCGGAAGTTTTGTGAACCACGCAGATTGCGGTCTGTGAGTGCTCAAAGCTCTTCCAGTGGGTACTTTATTTCAACGGATTGAACCACATATTGCCAAAGGATTTCATCAAAGTGTTTTTCGCATTTATTTCGTCACGATATGATGAATGAGATAGTAGTCAGTGTACCGTACATTGGTTTCTGACTACTCTGAACCAAAGTCGAATACTTAAAGCCAGTCTCTTCAGCCTCTAGGTTTGATTTGTGTTTCTGCATAAGAACTTTAATTCTTGCCCATGAATCAGATTGAAGGGAAAAAATTACAATTTCAGTTTCTGAATATCTTGATAGCAGAAAGAGCTGATAACTCACATTATGATGTATTCTGAATTTCCAGCTGATTCTCCTAAGTTTTTACCAGTTTTAGTTGTAACAAGAAGTGGGATGAAACAATAAACGAGCCAATTTTTTGTTGTCTGTTAACTCATGGCCTTACAAGATATTTAGAAGCGATCAATGCAACTAATGTGAAACCAACATCCAAACGTTCTTAGCAGATTAAGCCAATTATGTCCTTGGAAAATGTAGTACGCAAATTCCGTAAAATTCATTCCAGGTTCTGATTTTATGAGAGCTTTCACGCTTTGGCCATAGAGCATTGTATCAAAACTTAAACTATGATTTACAGTTGCCACAAGTAATAATGGTTTCCTGTATTTGTACCAAGTATTGGAACACGGAAGAAAGGTTTACTATTTTCATGATAATTGTAAATCAGCGTTTCATGTCTGAACAAAATTTTAATGTTATGGCTCATCAGGTTATGATTTTCAGTAAATTCAGGACTGTCTGGAGTTTCCACTTGGATTTCCAACGTGGCTAGATGACGCCACCAGAAGTGCCGAAACTCGACTGCCATATCTTTGCCTACGCAATTTAGTGATAATGACAAATAAAAACTGAATGTTTCCTCGTCCGAAATAAATAATCTCTATGCCCCCCTGGTATCGCTGCGTCCTAGTAATAGAGTAAGTTCGAGAAGACCCGGGCACTTACAATTAATTGCCAATAAAAATAAAATAAACACATATTCTGTCTTTATTTTACTCTTAAAATTAGACTGGGAACTTTTGTATTCATGAATTAGAAATTAGTAATCAACACTTCACCTTCATTTTATGGCAACACAAATGATGTCGGGTAGCCCTGGACACAGTAGTAAATGATGGCCTAATCATTTATTGGCCTTACAAAAATCACAATAATAGTGGATATCCGAAGAATCTATTTAACAATCTTCGTGGGCTCTGTCTTTGCTTCCTAGCACTGAATCAAGTTTTCTTCAAAAATTTCTGCTCCTACGATGTATTCGATCTATTTTACTTGATTTGTTTCGGAAAGTCATTGAATACTTTTCTTTGTATTCAACGTCTTTGTAGCACCTTTATCTATTTTTTTTTTTTGCTTCGATCGTTCTACTGCATTTTCTTTTTTGCCCGTCCTCTCCACATTTTTCATGTGGTGAAGATGTTAAAATCTCACCTTATTGTATTTTTCGAGCACGCGTTACTTTGCATTTATTTGACGCATCATATTCAGTAATCTCCATTGAATTTTGACAGGAGCGACGAAAAACGTCTGCCAGGGACAAAACACATACTAGTGCGGAACTCACTGGGTGCCCAAGCCGCAGCTCAATTTCATTTGTTTTTACACTGCAGGGTGCATATTTACAATAAAGTTTTATCTACGCAGCGCGGATGGTTTGGTAGAACTTTAAATGTCTGGGGTTGCCCACCATCCGGGGCTATCCGACCTTCCCCTGAATGTCAACGTCGTCATTCATTACTAGGTTGCAGTAATAGCCTGAGCACCGGCCACTACCTGAGCTGACTAGTGTCTCCTACCTTGCGAGAGGAAGACGCAGGCGGCCGAAGGCGGGCCCGGCTGCTGCTGCGGGCCAGGCTGGTCGCCGTGGTCCAGGCCGACGCTGAGGCCGGCCTGGCGCGCGCGCAGAGACGCGTGGTGCAGCGACGGCCCGCGAGGTGGCACCTCGGGCGGCGCCGGCTCCGGGGGGGAATCCCCGGACACCCCTGCACGCACATTTGAGTCGCCTTCAGACACGGCGCTGGCACAAAGGACTACTAACTGTACAATACCCACTGTATCGACGCATCTGAGAATGACCGTGCCATGGCATTCGAAATTAATGGAAATAGCCATTCCAACTTTCGAAATATTGCGTACTTCATCTCAACTTTTCGTTTTATGGTTACACCTCATAGTACAAATTATAACGTCCTTTTATTAATTAAAAATCTGTCTTTTCTTTCTTCTTCGCAAGAGTTTCTGTTACTCTTTGAAAATTACTATACATTTTAACAGCCCGAATAACGTTACGAAATACAAATGTAGCGAACTTCGGAGCACACTTCATCACAATGCTGTATCGCTACTCTAATTTTCTTTGAACTAAGTCCTTATCTGCCACCGTCTCCAAATTTCTGAGATAAGGGTTAGTCGGGGCGTAAGTGCTTGAGCAATAATGGTCTGGAGTATGCTGTTTTTTTTTTTTTTTTTTTTTTTTTTTTTTTTTTTTTGTAAAGTTTCTTCTAATTGACAGTACACGGTATTCACCTGAACATGATTATTGGCTTAAAACTTGTTTTAAGGTAGGTTGATATGACTGTCGAATTAACTGTACACGAGACTACCGCCAACTACGTTTTCAGCTTTGGGATGTAATTAAATCCAAAGGGTTTCCCTATTTACATTTTTTCTTTCATACTTCTGGGATTCTTCTGCTTATCGTCAATTTAGTGTATCATGAAATTCTAGATGATTTGTATTTAGAAAATTGTTGTGTTTGTTTTCTCAATTGATTTTCATTCCGAAAATATGAAAATCCGATTGATGTCTTTATAACTATTCGATTCCACCTGAAAACGAGCAAACGTCTTTCAAAATTAAGCTTCAAATTCTAACTTCATTAGTTATTAGTTGTTTCCCTAACTAAAAAATTAAATATAACTGTGAATATATTTTTAATATTAGTGAGAGTTTGGCGTTGAACACGGTCATTCTCATTTCGGTTACAAGAATTGACACACGAATGAAGAATGGTAGTATTATTATGTGCTAAAATTGTGTTAAAAATTCATTCAAACAATGAGTAATGTATTAGCTAAATAGTATTTGTTCTAAGGAGCGAATAAATAAATCAGTACTTACAAGAAACATCAAGTGGTATTTAGTTGATTCAAATTTAGAGGAACTTTCTATTCCTTGAAAACCTGGATACGATTTTATAAAAGTAATATCCGGCGATTCGTAGCTTTGGATTTCAAACATATCATTTTAATGTTGAAAGATTACATCATGATCTTACAATCCTGTTAAAACATCGGGAAAAAAAACGGTATGACAAAATGATTTTTATATGTGTAAAACCCGAAGAAATAAGAGAAAAGGTTTCAACCATATATTCTTGTCACATGCATTTTTGTATGTTGCCGAATGAAGTTTCTCAGTGTTTTTAGGGGACTGAAAACGTGTTTTGATTCCGAATAACTGATCTGTTATTAGTGTGTTCTTTAAATGTTTATTCTGCCGATATGATGATGCGAATGCGTTTATCTGATTTCACTGTGAGATGATTTTAGTAGTAAAAATATAATCCGTGTAATGTTTAAAAATGTTAAACAAGGATTTGTGTTTTAAGTTATGTTAAACAGTTAAATGTAGTCCAGGCTAAAATTAATTGACTTAGATTGAAGATTGTTTCAAATTTAGGATGTGAAAGTCTGAAAATGTTTATGTGAACATAACTGCACGGTCATAACTGAAGAGAAAGAAACATTCAAAAAATTCAGTATCAAAAATTAATATATTCATGACTCCCGTGTGTTAACAATGTTCTTACCATACTCTCCTTCGCGATGTTCCTTTTTCATCATTTAACCAATTACGAACAAATTTTTACCAAGAAAGTAATAGCGTACTATAGATGCTACTTTGTCATCATTTCCTTTATGAGCAATTGCTGATCTATTACACTGCACATATTCTCTTCAGACTGAATTGGAAAGTTGTTTAACACTGGGTCAGTCTTAAAACATTCATATACATTTCTATTCTCCGAAGATACAGCACTATCTACGTTTCAATGTACTTATATCTTATGTTGTGTCACAGTTATTTCTTTTTCCCCATTGCTTTTGGGTTTACGCCTCATCGGAGTCGATGGGAGAGGATTGTGCACAAGGAACTGCAAGTCATACGGTCATCGTTTTTTGAAGGCATCTTCCCTGTGTTCACGTGGAGTGATGACTTGAAACCATTGAAAACTGAAATTTGAATGGGCGGACGGGGATTGGAACCGTCTTCTCCACAAAGCCAGACCCGAGCGGTTCGACTGACTCACCACGATCGATGCGTCACTTACGCTGATTATGTAAAATTCTTATGTAAAATTCTTTGTCTTGATTTTTCAAACATTTTTCCTTTAACTATATTGGCAGCGTGTCCTCTAAACAATAAAAGTAATGTTTACTTAATTCATGGCATTGTTTGTTATTTTATATCGGTTTTAATATACGTCTACAGTGATACCAAATGGCGGTCGTATGAATATATATCAGTGTTTTGTATAAATTTGTGCACTCTGTGGGATTGGAAATATATTTTTTTATAAAAAATTTTATCGATCGATTGAACCTCCTCTACCTAATGGATTACTTGGTAGATCAATGAAAACGTAATTAGATGTAAGAGTTTTAATTGTTACGAAGCATTGGATTTTCAAACTTTCATAAGATCAAAAGGTTCTCCTAATATTTCTCTTCGTGCAGGGAAAGTATGCTGAATCTTCGTTGTTAATAATGTAACATGCTGCGCCAAAAACAATTTGAGGAATTCTTATGTTGAAATCAAAAGGTTGATTTTTTATTGTCAATCTTTTACTAATATTTAGAATTAATTAACTGTCTTATGAGATTTTTTACTTCAGAAATATTGTATGGCATCTTTGTATGTTTGTGAAAGAAAAGACATATAGATTTAAGTGCAATTACTATTATTCCAACAATTTCACTAATTTGGAAAAATACCAATATTTAGCTGGAAGTATCGTCAGCGAACAAACAACAGAGAAATAACGGTATTTAAATTGGTATAATGACCCTTAAAAGGTAAAAAGTGATAACGTATTATACCGTCATTTTCAAACGTGAGACTTTAATAAAATTTCCTTTTATATAATTCAGTACTAACATTTTAATTTAATTCATAGACGGTTCAGTGTCCCCTAAAATCAACTTTTATAATGCTAATATTTTAAAAATGTTAATAAATTTATTTCTTATAGAAAATGATGAACGGATAACGTATGGTTGATCATACACGTACATGTGCATATTTCTACTTCATTCCTATTAGATTTTTACACAATGTTTCTCGAAATGCGTTTCACAAAAGGACATTGGAAAGATGAAAAATTGTTAATTTATTTAGTGAATGGGATGTGGGTAACATGAGACTAATTTATTCGCTACACATAATAAAAATCAGTTTAAAATATGTTTGAAGTAAAAACCATTCAATAACAGAAAGCTAAATCTACGTTGACTAAGTCATTTCATCTTCTAAAATCTACATTTGTATATCATATTGTGACAACTTTTAGAGCTTTTTATTTTTTCTAAGAAAATGTTATGGCATATCGTCTCTATTCTAATTAGAAATAGTTTTCTAACCCAAACTGTGCAAAACTCATGCGGATCAGGGAACGATTGTCATATCATTGCGAGCCTACCTAAGGCCCTACATGGCAACTATGCAATCATTCATTTTATCTTTACTTACCATGCCATAAATTTGGCCACGAGAGACCTGTCAGAATTTTAATTAATATTTATAAACTCAAAAATATAGCTTCATATTGTGTTGAAGGTTTAGTAGTAATGGTATATACAAGGTGAATTAAATACAAAAATTGTATTAGCATTCGGAGAAAAAATGAAATTTCAAAATTCATGATGACTTTTGAGTCAGAATTTATATTACTAATGATATTCTTTTTATTGTTGAAGCATAAAACAAACTGTTTGACAAAACTATTAACACAAGGCGACAGCGTGTCCTTTTACTAATATTAATTAATGTTGTTTACACACTAAGCAAAATAAAGAAAATTAGGAATAATTTTTGCACATAACCACTTAAAATTAATATTATTTTCTACCATTTAAATAATGTGGTCAAAAATTTGTTATTGTTTCTGCACACATTACTAAATTTAGTGTTTCATTACAGAGCAATTGAGTGCTAAGGAGAAAAACGATAATTTTAACGATTTTAGTTCGATAATTTTGTTGAAGCCATCAGTTTCAAGAAATGTATTACTAATCCTCCTCTCTGTAATGTAGTACACTTAAGTTCTACTTTTATACAATTCTCTTTAACCACTGACTATTTCACTTTTAAAGTTATAAACGTCAAGTTCAGCGCATCTGATTGCATTCATTGGTGTGTATAACTCAAGGAAAACATCAAAAGCATACACCACTAAAAAAAAAAAAAACTGATTCAAACTTAAACAATTTCAGTAACAAGCTTCCACATGAAGATAAGTTTAGAGAAAATTGAGTTCGGAGCATAGTGCTTTGTTGACGTGAAGCTTAAAAATTGTTAATTGAATAGCAGTGGTCGAAAATTCAAGCATCTGATGGAAAAAAAATCTGTAAATGAAAACAAAAATTAGAGTAAGGGAAGAAAATGTGCACGATCCCAATATTATGAAACGCTGGCATTCAGCTATTCCAGGAAAGACACTGGTAACACTGTGATCTTCCATTTATAAAGGCAATCGATAAAAAATAAATTCCTGCGGTCTTGAGGTTTAGTGACACAGTTTTGATATGCCGCAAATCCCGTCTATTGTCGCGGATGGAATTATAGTTTAACGTGGAATACGAAACAGGTAGCATCCTGGCGTAGCTCATAATATCAAGAACATTTTTAAAAAAAATTCTGGTGCCACCGGCATTCGAACCCGGGATTCTGAACAAGCCCCTTCATCACTTAGCCACCAGATCTCTTGAGGTGGTAGATAACCTTATGGCTGGTAGCATATAGGGAATAGCTGCCCAGCCAAAGACTACGTAATGAAAAGTTCGAATTCAGTTAACTTCGTGGATAGGTCAGTGTAACTGGATGGATCAAAACATTAGAGATATAATACTGTACAAGCTTGTGATGTGCACAATTATCCACACCTTTTGTATATCTTACAATAAATTAATTATTCAGTTGATTTGTGCCCCCAATCTTGCATTGGTTTCAGTGCAGAAGAATATCAATGTATCTCAAATGCGCAATCTCACAAATATAGAATCAGTAGGCAATGATATTTGATGTAATTTGCCTATCTTATATGGCTCAAATTAATATTTTGTGGTGGCAAGTAGACGGCCCACGATTTCACTTGTTACTATCAGTACGTCCATCGTTCTTCAGTTTGTGGCAAAAGTCGTCAGTTTCAAACGCGGCCCTTGGTGGTAAAATGATTTAATGTGCTGCACATGGCAAATTTTTCCCTTTCAGTTAGAATAATAATGTAAAAGAAACCTCCTTATGTTCTAAGTAATGGCTTACAGGCAAGTATTGCTTTCAGAAACCACTCAAAGTTCTCAGACCCTTTAAATGTAAGGCAAACGATTAAAAACTTACAGTAAAAAGTAACTACAGTGTTGAACCAGGTACGAAGAAGAGCAGGTTTGATGGCTGGAGGTAAAGCAGATGCCACGACATATTTAATTAACCCCGTCTCTCGCAGTTAGGAAAAATAAGCTTGGTAGAGGGTGCAGTTTTACTTCCCCCGGCGGCGCTAACCCGCGCACGTGCGTATTAGAGGCGCGTGCCCGCGCACCCAGAGGCTAATAGCAGGCGACGCCGCGAGAGCCGGGCTGTCTGCTCTTCCGGCCGACTGTTTGCCGTTTATTAAATTAATGAGAAAGCTGACGAGTGTTTTGGGCGGAGTCGGGTGGCGCCGTGGAGTTAACCGGCTGGGGTAATAACAAGGCGGTATGGCGGGCAGGTGCACTGGCCTCGTGCAAACACGGCCGTATTATTACAGGCCAAGGCCTCTGCGGGAGGGCGAGGCGTCGTACAACTTAAAGTCAACAGGCGCCACCCCAAGCAGCGGAAAGAGGATTACAATCAACAAGTATTCTGGCTGTAGCACAACGACATCTGTACAGAGGCAACATCAAAATCGAAGAAGACTTCTATATTCGCCTCATAAATTAGATGTTATGGAAATATTTGTTTTACATTTTTTAAATTCATTAGTTTCTGCAGTTATTCAGTAAGCAACAACATTTTCGCTGCCGCAATGATTTTTCAATGTGATGGGTACTCCCCAGAACATTTAAAATCATCTTTGCTCAAGGCCGGCCAAGCAGTGATAACACTGGATTGAAGAGAGTTATGAAAAGAGAAACGCTATTACTTACATTGAAAGGTTACAAAAATATTACGTAGTGATGCAGTAGTGTGTACATCCCGAAGATAGCTGTCATACAGTGGCTTATTCGTTATAGATATGTCTTCCACTCAGTCTTCTTCCCAACACACATATATATATATAAAGAATTTAGAAGAATCTAAGGCAGACGGCAATTCTGACGAAAATTGTTTGAAAAATTCGTTAAATAACCTTTTAGAGATTGTTTCACATCATGTAGCTACATATTACATCCAACGCATGAAATTATAGCCACGATTATCACAGTGCGCCATACGTATAGCTGGCAGGTGTATCCATGCATTTTACAGTTATTTATTATACTTCAGAAAACGAGAAATTAAAACATTTTTGGATCATGACTACAAAACGCATTTCGGTGATGATCTGTTCATCAAAAACTTATTTACCACTAACATTACACTTGCATGTTCTAATTCTTGAGTTGAGCCGTTTGGTTTATTATCAAATTTCGTTCAGAAAGTTATTTTACTTCTTACAGTATTAGAAATTTATTAAAGGTTCGTGTTACAACAACTGTGTGAAGACCAAGCACAATAACGCTTTAATCCTTCCGCAGATCACTGACAAATCTAGTCTAAAAGAAAAGTACACTACCACTACTACAAACGCTATTCGTAAAACCCGCGAGTGGCATTTAACTGACCGCAGAAATATTTGATGAAACTTGTAAAATCGACGTAATTTTATTTTTATTGGTGAAGAATTAACTCACACTTTAATCTAGAAAATATATGTGGTTTGAATAAAAGCGTTGGCGGTTCATGAGTCCAAATACCGTCTACCATCAATGCAAATAACATTTTAACTATTCATAACTAAAAACCACGCAAGTATAATCCATCAGTTCTCTAATGTTCCATAAACTACTCGAAAACTGCGGTACTATTGCTTCTCATCTAATCTGACTATTTTTCAGTTATTTTCAGTGTAAATTTTAGTGAGAATGCATCAGTAAGATCGTTATAGCTCATGCTACATGTCCTTCACCAAATTTAATAAAATTATTTTCCAATACCAATGGAAACCAAACACTTCTTTCTTATCAATGGCATTTTGGATACCTGTAATGATGGCATGCATGAATATGATATTACCTGAATCTTACACACAATGGAGCGACCACTAGACAGCTGCATGGTAGAAAGCGTTCGTTTGCTTGGTGCTTGTATGTTTTTGGTATGCTCTTCACTAGATCTTTACATTAAGAAAATAATCATACGCTTCTTAAATGAATACCATAAACTGCTTATTCTGTTTCTATTTCATTTTTTACTACATTGCTGCACTTTAGACTAACACAAAAGTATTGTTAAACTGTATTATTTTCTCCAATTCTTCTTTGAAACCATTTTCTTGAGGGTACCACACAATTACACAATGACATGGCATCCATAACATTTCTTTGCTCGGCTAGTTTGCAAGCGCAACTTAAACTCTGTATAAGGTATTTTAATAAATAATGTAATGCAAGTCCAGAGAAGATTATATCCCCTAGCAGGACCAACAATAACAAATTCCAATTCATTTTTTCTGTGAAATGTTATAACCATACACTACGAAAAATCAGTAGAGTACAAAACAACCTGAAGGGAGAGAGACTTTATCTATCGCTTATGTTCAAATTAGTGGAAATGGAAAATAGTTGGTATTGTTACTAGAGTATGCACCAAGCTTACACATAAAAAATACTAGCGGTAATGTTCATGTTTCATTTCTGATGTACAACGTATCTCAAAATCGATATTTCTTATTCGAAAATGTATTATGTGTTTTTCTATTAATATATTAAATTGAACATAAAATTAGAGGGAAGTAACTTCGGTTACAGCAAGATTAATGACAGATCGTATGTTTTTAATTTCTTCAAACAAAAGAAGTTAAATTACATTTCTTAGATTTCTGTCTAAATAATACAAAAATTAAAAACAAATTTCCAAGGCGACCAAATATGTGGTGCACATACTACTACAAACGGTTAAATGAAGTGCTATAATATAATGCAGTTGGGAGTTTGTGCAGATTTATTCAATAATCTTTATCATATCGTGATTAACCTTAAAACACAGAGGAGACAAATAGAAAAGCAAAAATGTATTCATTACTCGTTTTAAAGTGTGGCATAATGTATAATATAAGACCACATATAATTAATAAGAATGCACGAACTTACGGGTTCTACTGCATACAAAATTATTACTCAAATCACTTATTATAATAACAACAAGACGTTGGACTGACAAAGAGCATTGAAGCGTTGTTGTTAGGAATTTCTACAACCTTCAATTGCAAGAAGCTGCAGAAATTAGAAACCAACTTCCAGACATTTATTTTTGTGAACACAGAGCGCAAAAAATGAATCGCTTCTGATACTGCAGCTTCCGAATTACGAAACAACGAGTTGAATATTACTAGTCCGTGGCAGTTCTCTATACTCTTTTGCTCTGTGTATGGAACTATAATCAATCACTTGCTATTCGATTAATTCGGTTTTGTTGAAATGAACAGGTAACTCTATGTTCAGATAAAATAAAATATTATTGTGTTTTACTTTAAAGTAGTGGCACGGACTGGTTATAAGTATTACTTCACGTCTTGTTTTTGGCATCACTCTCTTCTTTAAACCTTTACGTGCTCAGTTCCAAGCACTGTTTTAGTGGAGTTGAGCCTCTGGCCAGTGCACACGATTATCATGATTCTGACGAGTGTTGAATCCCAAACGGCAACATCAACCGACAAGGTGTGAGATACCTTTTTGGTGAAGTATTTGTGCACCAGTTGGTCCCTATGGTTCGGAGTCTACCACGGGATCAAAATAAAACTACTGGAATCTGACCACGACAGATATTTCCATGAGCCTTTCTAAGAACTACAAGACGTCTCTTGGGAAGCGAATGTTCCGTTGACTGTTTCAGCTGAGAGTCAAAACACAATGGTGGTGATAATGTATTCTCCATTAAACTCTGTTCACTACAAATGACAATAACTGTCACACAGCTTTCATTGGGAATGACGACAGAAGTAAAGTCTCTTGCTCTAAGTACATTTACTAAACCATGACTAGCCAAGAATAACTTGTTTCAAAAATCAACAAGCGGGCTTTTCATTTCTTCAGACTGAAGTAAAACATATAGAAGAGCTATTGTTGATTTTTCTTTTTTAACTTGTGGCTTTACGCCTCGCCGACGTCGAGGTCATCAGAGGCGGGATGGGATTGGGGACAAGGAACGGGAAGGAATTATGCCATTGCCTTTTTTTAAGGAAGCATCCCGGCATTCACATGGAGTGATTTGGGTAAACCACGGAAAACCCAAATCTGGATGCCAGGACGGGCATTCGAATGAGAGGCCAGAAAAGAATATTTAAAATTGCGTAACAATTTCACCCCACCAACAGAGAACACTTTACTTTGTATGTGTTGTTTGATTTAATTTCTTTTGCCGTCTCGGTTTTTCGACTCGCGGATCCAAATAATGCTTATCTGAGGTTTGGCTAAAATTTAGACCCAAATGTTTAACATGTTATCGGTATTTTTAATCCTCAATGACAAAAACAAGCCTCAACACGTGGTTCTCATGGTATTGAAGACCTATTTTGGAAATGTTAGGGTCAGGAAATTAGGCCTCAGGTATATACCATCCACAGAATAGGAATGGATTTAGCGCGGGTGCTGAACTGAGCCAGTGTTGTAGTTCTTTTAGGAGTCTGCACGTGTTGCGCTGCCTAGGCGTCGGCCCGACTTAGAGTCGCCAGGCAGGCGCTCGCGCTCAGACTCGCCGCTAATCCTGTTTGACTTAATTACTTGAGAGCAGGCCGAGCCTGAGCCGTAAACCCCTTCCCCTCCCCTCCCCACCCCTCCACCCCCTCCCTAGACCCAGACGCCGACACTCTCTCGGCGGAGCGCGAGCCACGCCAGCGCTTCTAATTGAATCCAATTACCTAAACTCTCCGGCATAACGGTGAGTTAGGTTATCTAATGCCTCGTTAAACTAGCGGTGTTTTCGGGCTTTAAAGTTTATTGTGTGGACGTACAGTCGCAAATAGTATCAGAATTCCTGAGTGGACTATGACACCGACGAATCGGAGCTGTGTTAGCCGGGTAACTTGCGCGGCCAACTCACGGCTTAACACCAGCAACTCTCGCTCTACATGTCGAGTGCATTTACCTCTCTGCCGGTATTCAATTTAGACTTTTCCCTCTTTTATTTAACTGTGGAGAGCTTAGTTTGTTTAAGCCTGTACTAAAAGTTACAGGTGTTGGAGGAAAGTTGAAGGATCTACTCCCCAACGCTCCGAATAAACACGCGAATACGATTAGCCTCCTTGAAAGCACACACAGAGCTCACGTTAAAGTACAGAATCCAATATTTCATTCACCTGCTGCCACATTTCAGGTCAAATGCGATACCGAATCCCTAATGTCCTTTTGTATTATTAAATTACTTTATGGCCCAGAATTAAAATTAAACCAAACATGGGTCTTAAGACGAATATCTCCATAAATGTGTGGAAAAAATATTCAATTACCAATGTCAGGTATTTAGGTAATGTGACTACTTATGAGAATTTGACCCAACATGAGGAATTTAACAAAACGCTTAAAAACTGTGAATTTTAAAAGTCTAAACGAGACAAGTAATTTAGGTCATTAGAATTCCACAAAAGCCGAATTAATTCTTTAAAACTCCTATTTTATAAAAGAAACTTCAAATATAGCCGCACTTTAGATTTATAGTTTTAAAACACAATGAATTAAAAGATTAGAAGGTAAAGCAAAATGAAATGAGTGGAAAATAAGCCATGGGGAAAGGTCAGTATTAAAATGAACCACAAAAACATACCGCGATGTTATAGTCAAGTTGTGGGGAGAAATGACATGACCTGAAGCTGGATAGAAGGAGGTACACAGGAATAATAAGGCAAAATGGTTGGAACAGTGTTAAAAAGGAAGTCAGAGGGAGATACAGAAATTCGTTTGGCAAAGAGAATGGAGAACTCTACCATGACAAAAATGATGGAGGAGGTTCTTTAACTTTAATCGGTAAACTTGAGTCAAGCTAAAATAACCTTAACTTTACATCAGATATTGTATTACAAATTCACACAGAAACTGGCAATATAATTGAAAAATTTTACAGTATTTTGTAAACAACAAATAATCAATCAGTAAGAGGTTAAAATAACTTTTCCACAAAACTTCCAGATTCTACAAGGTAAAAACGGAAACTATTTACTTTAAATTTGAAGAAGTTCTAACGTCTGCGACATATTTTTGCAGGTAAGCATTTTAAAACTCAATTCCTCGAAACGTGAAGAGGTCTTTTTCTGAGATGAAAATGTAATATTTTTATGGTTAGGTTCCAGTAGCCATAAAAGACTGTAGAAATATTTTTAATTCTTCGTTCGTTTTCCCGTATGTCAGATCTTCGCAATCATAAACAGGAAAAGTAACTGAAAGTAATTCAAAATTACATGGTATGAATTACATGGAATGAATGGGATCTTAACCAAGTTCTTGCTCCTTCGTATTCTACACCCCGAATCGTTGGAGAAATTTTGCTTGATAATTTATTTAATGATTATATCAACGATAATAGACGGAAGTACTAAAGAAAATGAGCCAGTAAAAGAGTTCAAGGGAAGTAAAATAAATATGAAGCTAATACCACAAATGGAAAATAAACTGTAATGTGATTTAAGAGCTTATTCTATGTTATATATTGGAATCGGACAGAAACAAAACGCAAGTGCTGTAGTAACATTCGTGAAAGACAACAAGTGGAAAGAAAAATGGATCAGCGATGAGTCAATTTTTCTTTTGTGAGCTTATCCCGTTACTGGAGGGTCGACTTTTTTTCAGGATGCTACTTGTTGACATTTGGACGGTTTGATGCTGAGCCCGATTCCTCACGGAGAGGAAAGTTATGTTTCAATCTGTCTTTAAAACGTGTATTTTTTGTTTGTGTAATGTATAGTTTAGGAGGCGGGTATTCTGGACCGTTCCGGTATTTGCCTTGGTGACTGCGGAAACTGCCTAACATTCGCAATCAGGATAGTCAGTATGCGGGCCCAGGACTCAGTCCTGCTCCACTGCACCTCCCTGATCTATTGTGAAGCGTTATAGCGCACTAAACCATACTGGTGGGTCCGGTGAAATATAAGTGAATAAGAGAAACATTTTTTCGAATTTCAGGACAGAAAGTGTACACCTAACTATCACTCTCCTGTGGAAAGAAGGACAGAAAATAACATTTACGGCTATGAATCTATACTCTGTACCAAATCAGTAATAGATTATCTCTTACGGTAGCAGATCTGAATACCCGTTTTGTTTTTATACTTATCCCAAAAATTGTAGGTCCATCTGGGGAAGCACGTATGAGCATAATCAAAAGCTTCGTGAATAGAGCTTGACTTCCAGGGATTAAAAATCAATAATCGACTACGTCATCATCAAGGAAAAACTAGCTCCGTTTGTTTCTCGATAGGTGCTGGATGAAAAGAGAAAATACCTAAAATCTGCAGACAATAAACCCTTTTACTCATTTTTGTGGATATTAAATTTGTTGTACTGTAACAGCACAACTGCCATACAAAAATAAAGCAGTTGGCGGTTGATTTTAAATAGATTTTATGTACTGAGTGGCAGAATAATATTTTCAGTGCTCTTAAAAAACAATCTGATTTTTTTTTTTTATCATGCAGTGCACCAAAACAAAAAGTATTATGACAAGGTATGTAAGTATAAGGGATAGTTTTGCTTCTTCTTTTAAAAGTCTTGGATAGTCAATATGAAAGTGACAATAAATGAAAAATTTCAGGTGAATTACAAGCAGATTCGATTGAGTTTTAACATCCTTGTAAATTCTGAGCCAGTGATTATTGTAGTTTCGACAGCGTGAGGATAACCTTGGCTATCGCTTTAAGTGTTCATGAAAACTATAGAAACTTGGATGGATCACAGACATCAGTTTGAGGCCTTTCTAAATGCTGGCGGAATCATCTAGGTCTTCCGTAATATCCTTGACTTATGCATCAGATTTAGATGAAGTTTCGTATCACACGAAGAGAAAAGATAACTGAGTCTGGTGAACTAAGATTAGTAAAATCCTAACGTTTTTCTCCTGTCCTACATACGTTGTGACTAAAGGACGTCACAAATTTACGATTTCATTGAAAAATTTCCTAGCGCCATGTAAAACAAAATAATAACCGTAAAGCTGAGTTGCTACTCCATATTTCACAGCTTTGCGCTCTATAAAGTTTAATGAACTTTGAATATACTTCAGTAGCTACGATACGTCATGATACCGACAGTAATAGTAACTTTAAAACTAACTTGAAATGTTAGATTATTTTCAAATGTAATACCGCATGAAGAAAAGTAACACTACCGTTTATTTGACGTAAATTTCCTCAGTATCCCGCTAAGGTTAGAAGGCGTATGCACTGCTTTTGAGGAACTGGTGAACTATTGTCGTTGTAGAGATGTAATCAGTAAATTGGAGCACATAGCGAATAAAAACAGCACGTACAGAAATGGCCGTACAATTTTATTATTATCGAACATACACATTTCACGTAATTACATTCTGTAAACTCATCGACTATAGCGATGTGGCTATGAAAAAATACAATCAGCTGCAACCACCACAACATGCATATAAAGAAAAGCAAATGCAATTAAACATTTTTTTCTGTAATAAAAACGAGCATTCATCGCTTGAAAACTACAATTTTCAAATTTGTGTGTTTAAAGTTTAAGTCGTTGGCTCCAGAACACATCTTTTTTGGAGTTATTTAGTTAATTGCAAGGTTATAGAAGAAATGAAATTTTACTAGGCTTCAGCTCTTTTGAAAACAATGTGTTGAGGCCTATAAATGGCATCGTCGAATTGAAATATCCAATTTTGAAAATGTTACATACGTCATTGGGTGTGAATTTTTAAGCATTTTTTCTTTATTCATAATACAAACAACAGCTTTTTTTAATTATTTAAAAGCTTTTGTTATTTAAATAGTTCAATATTTACTTAAACAGTTACGGTGATATCAAACATCTTAGACAATTTGTTTTTACTGTTAGATCTTCTCAATATCCTAATACATTTTGACTGGCCGGTAGAAGATGGTTTAGAAAAGAGATTTATTTTGAACTGAAGGGTTGTTTTCCAGAACTTGGAAAATGCATTTGCCTCGGCGTTAACGTTCTGTTGACAGAGTCAAGGCGGAACCACTGATCGCGCCTAGCCATAAACAGAGGAGCTATGTCTTGGTGTTTGTACACCGTGCCGCTGGTATCGGCAGTGCCCCAGGCAGTAACAAACTGACGTTATGTTGGCAGCTGAAAGCCATAACATTGGCTGTTTATGGCTATTGCGTTAGCTTACACACTCTAGTACTGTACTGTACTGTACTTGAAACAAGATAGAGAACATTTTTCCTTTTCTACTCCATCGCTAATCGTTTACTACTTTGCACGAAAAAAAAAAGTCTTAAATGATAAACCAAAGATACTGTTTAAGCAGAAGCATTAACTATCACCCGAAAATTACGTCAAGCAAGCGGTGTTGACTAAGGCGTCAGCTTTGTCAGTTTGAGGCACTACCTAATCAGGTAGAACAGCAGTATTCGGCGGCGGAAAATGCCAAGGAATACTCCTGCTAATTTTTTTTACATGGTTTTTTCACATGATTCACACGGGTTTTCTCTTTTTCTGCTTTGCTACTCAAGTGTTATCGAAAGGTGATAACTCGTTCCAAGGTAATAGCCAGATAATTTTGTCGGTGTTTGTGCTTAATTGTTTGGAGCGTCAGAAATTTTGTCTTATTCTGATATTATCAGTTACAGTAGGCATATACATAACGACATGAAAATTTTCCTTGCAGTTTTGTCGAAACTAACTGAATAATGACCTTTAATACTTCAGTATGTGTGTATATTACACGTAGACATCCAATGTACAAAGCTCCCAGCCAGACCCAGAATGTTGTTACGGTATATCTACTTCTGTTGATTAATTAATACTATCCATTTGTTCTGGTGGTGTATATGCTAACTGATACATTCAGTGCTGATCAACTTCAAATTACTGCAGATTCGGCCGCCACGGGTAATTACCCGAAATTAATTATTTAAAGTATCTCAAAGGAACCACAACCACACAAATTAAACAACCTTTCAGGATCACAGTTTTTTTTTTTTTTTTTGTTTTTTTTTTTACGCTAAAGTTCACAAAGAAGATACAGCACGCCGTAGCAAACCACTAGATACATAATCCTTAATTGGATTCCGTGAATCTGAAGACTTCAAGGTTCTGATAAGTACTTAACACCGACTATAGTGATCGTAACAACCGGGACGCATATTACTTCACTCGACTTGACTGTCCACAGTTCTTACTTATTCTTGTACGGCACTTAACTACCGTTGACATCATTACCAAAACTGTTATCACACTTTCTAAAGACCCTTTTGACCAACATACCGTTCATTAACACATGGCACAGTCAGCAAAAAAGCCACGCGCGACAACTCACTTACCGCCACCGTCCAACAACTACTCCAACCCGTGATATTCCATATCGCACCTGCAATATTGCGATAAATCGACATTCATGTAATTACGCTGTGGTGCTACAATGTGTAGTGATTCACTTTACAGTTCTGAAAGTTTCTACCACCATACGAATAGGTTGATCATTGTCTTATTTCAATTTAATGCAGTTAAGGTGATGTAAGTCTTCAATATACAAATTAAAAACCAGAGTTCTGGGGTAGCCCGTTATTGACTACACGCCAGCCACTCTTTTGGTCCCACAGCTGCGATTACTCAACATGTTGTTGAGCGTTCGCCAACGATTTGAAGGAGTTTTAGAAGAAGCTCCTAAGCCCATAGGTTATCGCAAGCAGCTGATAGGTAGACGAACACAGTTCTGGTTTTCAGACTCCCTTGGAATCCATTCTCTGTGTGTGTTACAAGCGTGAGAACCTGTTGGGAACAGCTACGTTTTGGCCTAAACTGAGCATCCTATGGTTGAATTAACCTTATTAATGGTTTCGCAAATCCTATTCAGCTTCATCCATTCAAGCATTTCATATTCTGTGCTGGGCATAAAAAGTTAAATGAGTGACAGAATAGGGGAAACTGCAAGTGCTTGTGGGAAACTAGTTAGGCTTACTCTCGAAGAAGGAGCACGAAAGGCTAACATGAGTGTTCATGAAAATATCACCCTTCAGAGCGTAGAAAATAACCTCCGGGGGTGGCATTTTAACGCAGAGTAATTATCCATCGAGAAAGGCGATGTCTTCCCATGCTGGTGCACATTACTCATGTTTACATCCTGCAATACAAGGCCACGACTACACAGACCTGTACTTATTTCCAAGATATCATCTTGTAGATTATATTAATAGACTGCAATATGGCAAAAAGGGCTATGACCACTTAGAGAACGATTGCGCTGAAATGGGCACATAGAACTGAAAGTATAACTGTATCTTTTCTGAAAAGCGATTAAACTCGTAAAACATTTACACCTATCATGATATTTTCTGTTTACCATTTTCATATGTTTCTTCAGCGTGTTCATTGCAAACGGCTATACGAGTAGCTAAATTGAGATCTAACTGACACGTTTGATTGGATTTATGTACAAACTTTGTTCTCTGCCAACGTGAGCTGCATGTAGTACTAATGCATTCGAGAAAACTAAATCAAAAACAACCTAGTTGCAGTTACTGAGTACGAATAATCATTTAAATCAAAGTTATAGTTTTTAACGGTGAGGAGATTATCAACACAGAAATTTCATCTCATACGTTTCCCACAAATATTTTCTTTAGGCTTTTGTGAAGACAAAATATGGTAAGAAACTGCTTGTAATACAATTTTACAAATCTAGGATATCAATTCATCGATTCGTGTAATGCTTTAAAGATCATCAATACAAATTTTCATCACGGAAAGTAATTACGGAACATTATGCAATAACTGCCTCTCAGTACATAGCAAATTGTGTAGTAAATTCCTTTGTTTAATTAAGTATTCTCTGATTATTTATCCATTTAATAACTGAAGCTGGTTAACGACAGTTTAATTTAATGAATTTAATTAATGACACGTTTCACACTCTAAAAGTTTGCATACTCATTGCTGGAATAAGACCATCTAAGAAAGTAACTGTTTTCAGCCGTTGCAGTATTTAGTTGGAGGACCTTTGTGGTTGAGGGGAGTGCGGTGTAAGGCTGATGTGATGGGGGCACAGTGGCCAGGTCGGGGTCGTTACGGGTCCACCTCGGTCGTAAAGCCGAGCCATGCGTGGCTGCCTACATTCCAGGCAAGACTCCACGGAGCTCGTTTAGTCACTTCGGACCAGATTGCAGCTGATGGTCATCTCAGCCTCAAAAGTAGGCGGCCTGCTTTCACCCAGGTACGCAACATGTTACTGCGTTGTTCTCAGTGGATGTGTCGCAGGTTCGAGCCATATCACGAAACCAAGACATCTCATTTAGAGAGTAATGTAAAATCAATCCTATAATATCATGATTGACTGGAAAAGTATTAAATCTAACGTGTTTGATTAGAACTGTGTATTTTCTTTATTGAATTAATAATAATTCCTTCCGATAAACTCGAGGGTATGTTTTGACAACTGTACTAATTATATCAAAAAAACCTTAAAGAACTGTTGGCTCGCGAGTGTGAGAGGCCGGATCGCCGTTTAATATGTAATCCAAAAGATTGCATTGGTAAATTAGAGTAGCAACTCAATTATGTTAATTAGGTGGACTTATCAACGCAAGAATAAGTGTGGGCAGTTCGCAGGTTAAAGTGGGGACACCGCAGTGTTGGAATGATTATTTTACCACGTTAAGAGCTACAATTTTTTAATCGTTTTGTTTAATTATTATAACGTCGAGGGAATAGATGTGCCAATTGTGCGACAAATAATTTCTAGTTCATGAAAGTATTAAACCAGAAGAAATTTTGTTAACTCTGCAGGCTCAATTTGACAGTAATACATTTCCGAACAATGGGTACACAATGATATACATGAGCAACAAGGGAAAGGGCAAGCAGCGCCGGTGAATGCGAAAACTCTTTTGTATTCTAGAAAAATTGTTATTACCGTCTTTTGAGATGCTAAGGATTGTATACGTCGCTTATCTGCTTGAACAATGAACTGGTTACGCTACAGAATTTAATAAACTCTTGGAAAAGGGCATAGAGGCCAACAGATCCAAATCGCTCTCGATTCCGATATTTTTTTCTTGTATTTTTTTCTTCTTTTTTTTGCGGTTTTGCTCTTTGCCAACATCGATGTGGTTAAAAGCAGGAAAGGATTTAAGGTAAGGAAAGAGAAGAAATCCAGGCATGTACTTTTATAGGAACCATTCCTACATCCGTTTAAAGTGATTTTCTGAAACCAAGAAAACCAAAATCTGGATGGCCAGACGGAGATTTGTACCCGTATTCTCCTAATTATCAGACCCGAGAGTTACCGCTCACCTAACTTCGTAATCTCATCAGCAGCATCCTGCTTCTTTGTAATAACGCACAACCCAATAATACAGCTTGTCCAGAAATTGGAAGAACTCCACTAGAAGGCTATGCATCATTCTACTTATAGTAATAGGTCTGGCATTATGCTAGCATCATTGGTTTGCATACATCACAAATGATGTAGGTGGGAAAAAAATTTCCCAGTTATGCAGTCGTACAAGAGAATTCTCATGCAATTGCCTACCAACGCTTCCAGTACATATTTCTGAAAGAAGGAATTCGGAATTTGTTAGTGCGGTGGAAGAAATGTGTAGAAAATTGTGGAGGCTATGATGAAAATCAGGAAAATACTTTTGTATTTGTTTTACCATTTATTACTCCATTGCAGGATTAATAAAAGAAGTCGTGGCCATATTTACTCCATCCTTCTGAATAAATATGTTGGAGCCCGTAGCTAACTTAATGACGTACCAATATACTCAGTTTTCCTTTTTTCTTTTGCTTGTGGTTTTACGCCTTTTCAACGTCGATGTCATTTGAGGCTGGAAAGTACTGAAGATAAGGAACGGGAAGAAGTTCGGCCATAGTCTTTTTAAGGAAAAATCCCGGCATTCACCTGGAGTGATTTGAGTAAAACATGGACAACCCATATCTGGATGCCTGATTCGAACTTGCGTCCTCCCGAATGGGAAGCCAGAGCGTTACCGCTCACCCATCACGCTTGATCCGATTTTCATTTTTAACAAAGTAGTTTCTTAATTCAGTATCATGATCTAATTCACTGACCTACACTTGTAGTTGCAGAGCTGTGTGCTTATTATTGTTATTCTTTAAAAAATACCTGGAATCTACGAAGAGAACTGATCAAGGAACAGTAACGACGCTTGGTTTAAATGTTATCAACGGAAAATGAAGGGTGTAATCAAATAAAAAAATTAGCATGTTTCATCTCGTCAGCTAAATTTGAAGAGCAGAATATATATATATATACATTAATTTCCCCACTGGTTTGCGGAACCCATCTTTCTTCCAGTTCTATGACAATTCATTTCCTTCGCATGCGTATTTCTGGTGCTTAAAAAATTGCCTCTTCAGCTAAGGTTTGTGCAGTAATCCAGATTCATCTAAACAACTATTTTACCTTCACTTTTACTGTAGTATTAAAATCGAAAAAATGAAGCAATTTTTAACCTTCCTGCTTACTCCGAGTAACGTAAAAGGCTTATGTTATTTTTACAACAAGAGGGAGAAATAATTCTGTTTTCCCATTTTACGGATCGCTAAGGTAGTTATTTATATGAGATTAGAATTATTTTATTTATCACACTCTTAATAATCAAAAACACAACGTTTGACTGTAACATATCTCCTACATCTGTGTGTTGATGTCAGAGACGTATAGCTTGAAATGGCACAAACATTGTTATGTGACGATAGGACATCAAAATTATGTAAGAAATAACATTCAGGTCATTTTTATGTTTTTTTTTTTTTTTTTTTTTTTGATTTTGTATATCGCAAACACATGAGATAGATTTCCAATGCTCCATCTCCACTGATTTTATGGAAGTGTTCAGAATAATATTACTTTCGGAATTTCGTAGAATCAAGCGATTCTGTCGGTCCGTCTGAGAGAAATGCAGCCTGCGTAGTGTTCAGCCTGTGCATTTCTATTGGGATCGATCGCAAGTCAGTTCGCAGCAGCGTTTACCGAGCACTAATGCATTTTCGACGAACTCCATAATTACTTTTAAAAAATGGAATTTGAACAGAGTGCGCCGCCACAGTTTTATTGGACGCCAAAGCGTGAGCGGCGGGATTATGGAGCACGCAAGGCAAAACGGCGACCGCTGGATGGCGTTCCTAATACGCTTACGAGCGCTTTATTTATTTATTTACTCAGTTACAATCGACAACATGGCTGCCGGCTGCATTTGGGTAATAGCAAATTTGCGTATCAAACCACACAGCATTTCATTTTCTAAATATAAAAACCCTGTATTTGACCATAATTTTCTACTGTAGCCCCAACTGCGTTTAAAGGTGATATATGCACTGTTAACTGTAAAATGTATGTACTTTGGGATATTGCCCGCCGATTGCGAGAAGATTAATTAGATGACATTGGCAGTAGGGTTGATGCAAGCGAATTCCACGCACGGGATTTTGTAAAGCGGCTGGGAATCAAAATGGTTTTAATCAATCCATACCACCACAAACCTGATTCTGGCACAAACAATAATGTCAGGATCATTTTAAAGAAAAAACCTACACCGATAAAATCCATCTACAACTCGTCGATAGCGAGGTTATTAGCGGTTGAATAAGATTGCTTTTACGAGCGGGTAAGGAAATTGCCTTCTATAAAGGAATCAGTAGCATATTCCGTTGCATCTGATTTAGAACTATGTTAAGCCACAATTTGGGTTCCGGAACCATGATCTAAATGATATAGTTTGTTATAGTTTTTCACCTCATCTGTAACATCTTGGTATAACCATAGTTTTACATTCTCCAATTTATCCCTCTCTGGTAATTCCAATGTCGAAGTGTAACTTCCATTTGCTGTTTTAAACTATACCACACTTTTTTAACATAACTTTTGTGTATTTCCTATTCATTTACATTAGTTGGACTCATGGTTTATTTTACACTATTTCCAATATTGTGTGAAATGAGTGAAATTTATACTTTTTTCTCATATAGAAGTGAACTGTTGGAAAGGACTGAAGTCACAGTTCCAAATGATGCTATCATAAACAATAATTACATCAAATGTTCTGCCTGATCATGTATTTGTTGATTCTTATCTGCTTCTACAATTAAAAAAAAATTAATTGAAATTTCATGTATATACACCGTTGTGGCAACAATCAGCTTGATAAAAGCACATTATATATATATATATATATATATATATATATATATATATATATTAATTTGGACATTGTATGTTTGATACCTATGCATTAAAAATTATTAACAAGCAGGACAGATACACCACACAACGAATGTTAATGTGACGGCCAATTAAGGCAGCGAAGAAGACGCTAATATTGTCTCAGATCCTGGAGGGTGTTGATAATGCATGCAGATTAGGTAATGACCTAACTGGTGAACACGAATTTAGTCCTAGTGATACGACGTTGATATACTTGTAGATAGGGTTGAAGGATCAATGTTTCAGCTGCCAAACTTATGACTATACGGAAATTTTACTAGTGCTAATATTGACCTTCACTTCTGAGGCGGCGTTTGCTATGTCTGCGTGAAATGCGTTAGGATGCTTCACCGCTCGGATTTCCATTGATCAACCATGACTGAGGGCGAATGCGTGAAAAATAGAAACTGTCACTGGCCGGCGAAACAGTACTTAGAGGATTTCAGACAAGAAATTATATACATGTTTGCTTTTGCATTGCCTGATTTATCACAGTACCTAATTTTTGCAAGTAATCTCTTTACTTCGTGCTGTACCGTTGTTTAAGTTTTTCGCTCCTTCCATATGTAATGTGAGACGATTTGCAGATATACAAACGTAATATCCACCAGTATTGCTATGTATATGTAATTTAACGTTTTGCGTCGAATAGTTTCATTTCCTCTATCAATCTGATAGTTTGAATATACGTTCAATGACTGCAAACAAGGAGTATACTCGTATATACTTAACCTAGCCTT
The DNA here is from genome assembly GCA_031002005.1 of Vandiemenella viatica. Taxonomy (NCBI): domain Eukaryota; kingdom Metazoa; phylum Arthropoda; class Insecta; order Orthoptera; family Morabidae; genus Vandiemenella; species Vandiemenella viatica. The sequence goes on from CM061920.1 coordinate 198,322,625, forward strand.
GCGGTGTGTGATGAGGACAATGGGTGTTGAAATTTGCCCATAACTGTTGTTAGTGCTATACTTGGTCAGTAGTCAAAATGTAGTATCAATGTCGTAACATCAAACTCTTCTCGGTGGTAAAATCTTTCTCATGCATTGTGAACCATATTGGAAAATCATTAAAACTAGCATTGAAATGAGCCTGACTAGTGATTGATTAAAATTCGAGCCTAGCATCAGGAAGGACACATGATCACAGTCTCGATTCATCGGTAACTGTTCGGGCCGTCCCGATTTAGCCTTTCTGTTGTTACCAGAAACCACACCAGGCGAATGCAAGGATGATCCCTTCAAAAGACCAAGTTTTACTTTCTCCTCAGCCTATCCCAGCCAAAATTATACCGAAAACGACGAGCCAGAAGTCACTAATTAAGTATCGACGTGTATTAATATTGAAAATGTGGGTGTAACTCTGTGTGTATTTCTTACGTTTTTACGACTAAATAGCTGCACGTTCGTAATGAAATTTGACAAGGAAATATTATATGTCTTCAGGAAGGGCATATGATACTTTTTTCCTGATAAATAATATATTTATCATGAAATTTTGATTGCTAACTGAGCGGTGACAGACAGTTTCTGTACTGTTATATCGTTTTTTCAGGCTTTTGCTATCACGCAGTAAGTTCGTGTATGATATATTCATAAGTTTCATGCACAGCTCAAGTAATTACTGATATTTTTAAGCATGTTGCAAAATGGTTTTATTCATGAAACAGGTCATATTATCACAACTCGCTCATTTTTAGACACTTTTACGTAGCTTACAGCTCTCCATATCCAATCCTAGTAAAACAATGTTAAGTTCAAGCATGCTAAGTCGCGGATAACAAGAATGAGTAGCGCAGCTGCTTCGTAGTAAGTGATTTTACGATAATGTGACGTGTTTTTTGGGTAAATTCCACCTTCTTATCTTAAGTGAGATACCTGGTTTTGCACTTCTCAATCACGGAAGAAGATAAACGTTGTAACACCCAGTAAAAACGTTTAAGGATGAAAGTATTTCCACGAGACTAGCGAGTGTTTCCAGTAGCGAGCTTACTCTGCTCTGTGCCTGGTGGGGCTCGTTAGTGCTGTGGTGAGAACGTCCCGGAGATCAAAGCGGAGTGGCCACAGCCCAGGGACTAGCCGCAGCGTGGCTCAGCGGATTAACACGGCGGCCAGACGACGACAGCCGGCGTCAAGGCTGTCACCGGCAGAGCGCCAGCCTGCACGCGGTGTGGTCGGTCCACCACGCACAGCAATCCGTCACGGAGCCACACACCACGTGTCAAAACTACTCCTCTCACTGGAGGACTGCAGAGTCAAGGAGTACAATCTTGCAGAAACTCTCTGTTCTTCAGGAATGAGGACTTAAGATTTTGAATATACAGAGTGTTCTGTGTAAACATTTATCGTATTTCCGTCTGCTAATAACAGCTACATGTGAATAATACTGGGCGTATTAAAAAGTGTTGTGATATTTAGTCACATAAAAATATCAGCGGACTCTGTTATCTTTTTGAGCCAGTGAGAGACTGAAACCATTGGTTAATGTTGGGAATCAGAGGATTCGAAAATACTGCTACGTGTGGTTGTTCTCATATGAATCGTGGCAATAGTCAACGCAAGAACAGACATTATTTTCCCACTAAGTAAAGAAATGAGAGATGTGCTGTACCAAATGAGAACTATGGATCAGTTATTGTCTTTATCAGATGGTGGGAGTCGGCAGTTGAAGTTGGTAATGATGTCAGAGAATTAAGATACGAGTGGATGATTTAAAATTACGTTTCCTTAAATAAAATAGTATTTTCTTCTGTATGCTTTAATACCCACAATATAAATGACAATCGCCAACTCTAGTAGAATGAAAATTTCTTGGTTTAGGCACAAGATCAGTGGCTAAATCGATGACTTGTTTTTTCAATACCCTACTTGCGAATATTACATGAATCATTAACAGGTTAATTTGAAATGATTTTTATGGTTTTTATTACAATGCCGATAATTCAATGAGCGGATGCCACAATTTCCGTAATGGGACGGCAATAACAGAGAAGTTTTAGAACACCAGATGCTCTGTATGATTTTGACCTAGCACGGAAATGGTACAAACACTTTGTAAAATATTCTTTCGTTACAAATAGAAAATGATTTCTACTGTAAAAAGCAGGCTGGGTTATTATCTTTTGTATTCTTTCTTACCTCCCATTCTCTGATAATATTTGCGCTGCAACTTGCGGAAGACGCGTTTCAATTTTAAATGCATTTTTGTAAGATTTGTTGAAGAAATGTATGAAGTCAACGTTTCTGAAAACAATACACCAGGATCACACTTAATCTATGATAGATTTTCAAATGTTGCTGCGGAAAATACGATGTTTCGAATCATATTTTTCGTTAACTGGGATGCTTAAAATGTTTAGAGAATAAGGATAAGAAATATTTATCTTAACATCAAAAATAAAAACTAAGGTATACTTAGTAGTATTATTTAGCATCACATTCCAAAAACTTTATCATATTATCATTATAGCTGTAATTGTATCAAAAACATTCATTAAAAATGTTCAAGTTATTTTTGTTCTCTGAATTAAATTTGAATAGTTGCAAAAATATTTCTGTGTTAAGTTTTTTGGTATATTTGAACACTGTTAGATGCGATTACTACTGATACTGGACAACGCTATAAAAAGTATACAATAGTGATACTAATTCTCAGAATTCCCAGAGGAGTCCCTAACTTTACGTTAACAAATATCTCCTTAACTGATGTAATTGCGTTACATGCAGGTGGCCAGTGAATTTGTTAACCACAACAGGTAATTTTCGGCTTTGGCAAACTATTTCTTGGTTCTAGTGAGAGAAGAAATAAGTTACTTTTACTGACATAGATCGCGTTTCTTGTGTTTTGATCAGCATAGTGAAGTGCAATAGGATTAGAGGCACCTCACTCGAAGTGGCCGAGCCAGGGTCCCGTCAGGGATCATTTCAGACACGACACGACGAGGCATGGCCTCTCGTTCATTAGGTTTGCGGCGAGGTCGGTGACCACACACGGACCAGTCGGGCGACATCAAAGCGCCCGGAGAGGCGGCCGCCCGTGACGTGCCCCGATGGCCGTGATTAGCAGCTCGTCACCAGAGGCAGGGTGGCTGCACCTCACAGGAGAGCGGCCTCAGTCGCTTCATTCCTGGCCGGCCTCGCTGCTCATCAAGTGAATCATCATACTTAGAATCCAGCTCAGGGTGATCTCCAGAACAGCCAAGTAAGTGCTTGGCAGTCAAAATTGTGTGGATTAATCCTTATTCCAGCAGCGTATCTCTAACCCTCCATACCAGTGTCGATACCTTGAAAGTGGATGTCAGAATTGAAACCTGCTACCAATATTAAGTATAAAACCATAATCTCTAAATTTTACAATCTGTTTGGTTGTGGTCTTCTTCGCATGAAGAAGTATGTGTATTGTGATGATCCGAATGAACTCGTTGAGAGACTGAAGTTAGCGCATCGACATCTGTAGGACATACGGCACACTCCAACGAAATTTTATGTGGTTGAAGAACATCGTGAAGGAGACATTATATTGTATCAGGGATCAGGTTGTGGCAGAACTCCATAGACCAGCAATAAGAAATTTCCCAAGACGCCATGTAGTAATCAAAGGGCTCGATGATCTGTTACCAGCTGATATTGTGGAAATGATCCCATACTCTTTTAGAAACAGTGGCTACAAGTATATACTAATGGTGATTGATACTTATTCAAAGTTTGCATGGTCAATACCTCTCAAGACCAACGACAGGTAGTGTGGTTGCTGATGCTATGAAGAGAATTCTAAGTGGCGATCGTGTTCCTAAATACTTACAGATTGAAAACGGAATTAAAAATTGAATAATCTCATAACTAGCTATGGTATTAATCACTACTCAACATATACTAATTTTAAAGCATCAATAGTTGAACGACTAATCAGAACAATTAAGAATGCAATGTGGCAAGACTTCAGCAGACGTGGTTCACATCGGTGGATTGAAATTCATCCTCAGTTAATTCTGCTTGGTTATAACACCAAATGGGCTTCACAAGACTGCATGTGGACGGCGCTTTCCTTATGCTGTTGGAATAATTCAAAGCAGTGTTATGAACTAATTTCATTTCGATTGCGATGAAGCGCACACTTCGGTGGCAATTTACCTACACACAGTGTTTTTCCATTCTTTTGTAACCGCCTAATTTTGCCCTCAACGACGGTTAATTTTAAATTCTTTCAACATTTTTGATATGTTATTCATCAATTCCCTTGGTAATTTACTCCAATGCCTGACTCTTTACGATTGAAAGAAAGTTTTCTCTCGTCCTTATGCCTGGGATCGAGTGCTCGTGGTCAAGTTCTTCCTTCCGTGCAATTCTCTTAATTCAGCTACAAACATCTTTTCGCGCGTCATCACCAATATACGCCTTTTACACTCCCACAACTCTCTTCACCATTCTCCTGTCTTCCAATGAATCCCATTTAAATTCCTTTATCGGAACAGTTACTGATCATGTCCTGCAATAATTTCCAGAGACAAATTTATCATCCTTTTTATGCACTTCCTGCGACTGTGTTATTTGATAGCCAAAATTTGGATATCATACAACATCACCATTTTCAACCAATGGTCTAACCAAAGATTTGTGCTCACTATGATTATGCTCTTTCTTCTTCTGAATCAAATTCTGCAAGCGAGAGTCAATAATATCTTTAAGTTCAGACGTAGTTTTCTTATTTCTCAGTGAACGCGACAGTGCTTTCAATATATTTGTAGAATTAACAAGAAAGTTCTTGTCAGCGACTCTAATCAGGTGATGTTGCAGATCTATGTATCCAGATATTTTGAGAAAACAAATTGACTGTATAACCGAATACTTCTGTTACAGCTTTACAGATTGTCTACGACGAGGTAATTAGCGCTGATATACGGTTGAGGGCTAGGAAAGGATTGGAAATCGTTCAGAATCCGTATCAAGGGAATATGGTGGAATTCTTCTGAAGTGATTTCGGATAATCGTGGAAACCCTAATTCCGCTTCTATCCAAATGCCAAGCCCGAACTTCATCGCCAAACCACCAGATACAATATGAATGGCTGAACAACAATAGTTGGTTGTTGATATAAATGTTTAATTGAAGGCCCACATTCAGTGTAAAATAAGATTAACGGCCATCTTTCAGATTAATATTGGTAATTAGTGTTATTTTTTGTACCAAAAGCCAGTATGGAGTGAAAATATGCTTAGATATGCTGTAACAAAATTAAAGGATGGTGATACGGAAATCGAGAATATTTATTAGTAGTAAAGTGATCATCAGACGTAATAGAACAAGTGATATGAATAATACTTTTATCAATCTTTGTAGACAACGACGAAGGAAAATATAATATTAAAATAAGAATTGAAATATGAATTTATTCTCAAGCGCAACTAAATTTTATAGTTTGACTGGACGGTAACCAGTAGTCATGTTGTCTTTTATGTAACACTAAGTATAATGAAAGACACATGTGGTTTCTGAGATAAGTTACTCCCTTAAATAACAATCCATAGAGAATATTAACAGAATAAAATTAGCTACTGATAAAAAAGGAAAAAAAAAACATGTCTATCAATGCGAATAGAGCGTTTATTTAAGGATATCTGGTTCCTGAAGAAGCAAATGTGAGTTCAAGGTCATTAATTCCATTTCCGATATTGTTTTTACAGACGAATGTTGCTGCCCCGAAGACACCAGAAAGCTGCGCTGCAAGGAGATGAATTACGGGTCCTTACACGACGTTAAAAGCGGTGTTTCCTTAAGCCAGCAGGCTAATCACGAGGCACGGCGATCAATCTTGGCTCGCCCGACAAGAGTCGCTCGCCCTAGTGGAGGAGGGTGCTGCCCCGTATTGATTGATGGAGCTATCGCGCGGGAAGAGAATCACAATTAATGGGGGTGGGAGTGGCCGGCGCGGCGGTCCGGATTAAGACACCCAAATTGATTTAGCCGGCGCGATAACCCTCGCCCGCTGCACAAAGTCGGGCCACTTTCCTCGGGATCTATGGCAGGGTGGAATGGTATACGGCCTCACAACACGCCCACAAAGTCAAACGGGACACTCAATGGTGGAAGACTGACTCTTTCATCGCTTTTACGTAAACAGTTTAATCGAAGTTTCATTAGCAGAAAGCCTGTAACGAGGAAGAATCTTCTAAAGGGCCCCAAGTTTTCATGGGTACATTGCCGAACTGTGTACGAAACGGTAGAAGGAATGGGTTGACTGCTTGAATCTGAGGCTTCCGCAGCTGAATCGAGTTGTCGTTCCGAATGTCTTCAGTAAAAAATCCGAAGTACGCAAATCTGAGGATTCAAAGGGGAACCACACTTGTGGCTATAAACTTCAAGATTCTTTGTGGCATTTAAATTAATAGTTTTACACTGGAAGTGAGATAATATTATCTTACTGCAACCCGAAACATTATTACAACAGAAGGAGGTGAAGTAAGGTTAAAACCGTCTAATCATTTACTGAAGAAATGTAATACTTGAAGCAATACACAAAATAAGAAATCCTTTCATAAGAACTGTTAAATTAGATTGTTTAGCAATTTTTCAGTAATTAACGTATTAGAAAAGACTAAAACCTAAAGGAAATTTTTTTGTACAGCTGAAATTGCATGAAGACATAAAGAAGCTTTGTCGTGGTTACTTTTTGATGACACGAATGTTTTCCACGTCAGTGACGGATACAGCGAGAGGGAAGGCAACCGGGGCATTTGTCCCGGGTGGGGGGAGGGGGGTTACTTCGGTGGCGTCAAAAAAATGTGCAAAGGGGCGGATAATTTATGTGGTGACCTTTTGGTTTTGCCCCAGCACCAAATATTCGTAGATCCGCGACTACCTCGCGTTGAAAATGTATTGTTTTTTTTTTTGCTATGTTTTACGTAAAATTAAAAAACTTACAGCTACTGACTTGGGTTCGCCTTAATGACGCAATACAATTGCTAGCATTATACCATAAACGTTTCTGAAACCCAACAGAAGAACTAGTGTATTAGTGGTAACTTTCTCAAGAAATTGTTTCTTTATTACTTCCTGATCTTTTCGCCTTGTAGGTAATGCCATTGATCATCATTTTATGTGAAATTTTATTAATGTCATAGTTGTTTCGTCAACAGAAACAGCATTTCTTATTACTGACAAATTAGTGTACTAAACTACATTTCGAAGTACTTTCTTCTCACATATTCATATTAAAATACTTTAGGTACCAGCCACCGTGTGTGAATTGTTTGTTTGATCACCATGTTTTATGTTTCTCGTATTTAACAGCGGGCACCTTTGAATGCGGCATTCCTGCGCAGTCCACGGTATTGCAAACTGACTGACACCACTTGCAGCCTCAGAGCAACAGGTGTCGCTTATTCATATGCAGCACGCACCTATGTACCGCGTCCGGAGAGCTGTCTCATTAGTTACAGTGAGAAGAGAGGCAGGCTGCATTCCCTGCCTGACTGAATTTCTGTCACACTCCTATAGGGAGTTCAAACACTTCCTATCTGTCGAGAATATAAAGCCAAACAGCCGCTTCTTGAGAAAATTTAATTGATATGCAAAGTTAGACTTAACATGAACTATTCTATTGCTCAAAATCCACCAATTATAATTCATATAACAGTCTCTTGGTCTCGTGTTTTGCTGTTTAACGAAATTTGTTTATAAACAGAAGTTGAGAAAGTCAAATCCTAATATAGAACTTTCCTGTAGATATTTGTAATTCCATCTTCGTCGTTCGCATTACGTAATGATTCTGTGTGCATTACCTTTTCCAAGTAACCTTAAAACGCTTCAAGCAACAACTTTATCAGCTCTCAGAATCTCTATAAATGCTTCGATCAGGTTTTGTGAAAAAAGAAGTGTATTAATAATTTTTATTTCACGCTAATATAAATTCTATTCTTATGTATTGGTAGATACGAAACGAGTCGAGAAACCGATTTCCTGAAATTACCGTAAGATAACACAATGAATAGAAGTGAAAACGTCAAAAATGAATCACTTCGGTTTTTGTTATTAAAATTTTATCATTCTATTGCGATCGGAATCACACCATATAGGCCTATCATTATTGAAATTAGCTTTCGCTATCCTGCGTGACAATATACTTTCGTAAAGTGTAAAATAAATCTGAAATGATCGTGATGGAACCATGAGAATCATATGAATAATCATGTCTAAAAAAAAAAAAAAAAGAAAAAACCTTCCCTTAGGAGAATATGGTTATTGACATTTTACAATGTTGTCGCGAACAGACCAGGAAGCAACAGTTTAAACAATTATAAGCAACATTGCTTTACTCAACCGAATGTATCAAAATATCAACCGAAACCAATAGTTGTGTAGTATTTGACATGAATGAGATACCTTTCTGTTATTTACTGAAATGAGCCGTACTACACAGCACCTGTTACCATGTGACCTGTTTCTTTAATGTTAATTCTTTCCAAGTTTACATGCTGATTTTCCGCACACACATGGACGCAATACTTAATTAAGACCACATATGCACGAGACCAGACATGAACCGGCGACTAGTACAACATGCAGCAGGCACGTTACGATTACGCTGCCGGGCTCGGCATGAGACCTGGTTGAAACTCCTATTCCTGTGTAGAACGCCTGGAAATTCCGTCACTCCATCCAAAAGCCTACTGTCAGATGGTCCTAATGTAGATTCGTTTAAGAAGCACTACTAACAAACCATTCTACTCACGAGAGGCAGTGAACCCACCCAAGATACGAAGGAAAGTCAATCTCAGCTGCTCTTTTTTTATTTATGGCTTTACGTCTCGTCGACGGCTAAGGTCATTAGAGGCGGGATAGGACTGGGGACAAGGAACGGAAAGAAATTCGGCCATGGCCTTTTGAAGGAAACATTCCGGCAATCGCCTAAACTCATTTGGTGAAACCATGGTAAACATTTGGATGCCCGGATAGGGATTCGAACCGGCATCCTCCCGAATGCGAGGCCAGAGCGTTGACCGCTCACCCACCACGCTCGGTCCAGCTGTTCCCATCAACGCAGCTGTGCATCGGGCAGTCATACGCAGTGCTGACCTCTGTACAAAAGCTGGACTCATTCGAGACAAGAGGATCATTGTTATATTACCATAGCTCGGAATTCGTACCTGGATGCTGCTTCATCTGCTTAATTACCTACGGACATTTCTGGATGAAATTTTTGAAGAAAAACATTTATGGTATACCTTATGCGTACTTTACTTTGTCCATCATTTGAAGAGTAGATTTAATATTTGAAATTTTTGTCTTTCAGTTATGCGTTGAGTTGTATATTATTGACTCCCATACACGTTGAACAACATACCAATCTGAAAGTAAACATTGCCTATTAATTTTTCTCTTTTGTCTTTAAAACTTATCGATATCTAGATCATTATATCAAAGGGAGGATTTGTGATACCGAAGGGTAAGATATTCGGGCATGGCCATTATGGTGTAATAATCTGATTTTGGGAAACCATGGAAAACCAAAATCTAGATGACCGGACCGCGATTAGATTCCTCGTCCTCAACAATGCCGTATTCAATCGATAGCCGCTATCACCGGATGCTCGGTGTCATTTCACTTAACGCGAATTGAATCATAAGGGTTACTCTGCTTTTCAAGATTTCAAAATTACACTAATTTCAGAGAAGTTATATTTTCAGCGACGCCAATGGATACTCGAAACCATAAAAAAATATTGAAGACAGGGGAAAACAAGCTTCACTAGAAGTAAAAATATTAATTGTTGGAGATGAAAAGAAGTTCAAAGTTCAAAAATTGTAATCCCGTTTGTTCTGATAGCTGATGATTCAGACTGAAGTGTACTGTGTCGTAACAGTATTTCAAATAATCGACTTCTGTCGACATCACTGCATTTACTACCAAACGGATAGAAGATATGCTAAGCATGACATTTTAAGAAGCACGTTGACACCAAAGCAGGCCCCCCCCCAATGCAAAATACTGCATTACTTTACTCACAGCTATCCATTCCCACCATTGACTAAGACAGTTATCTAAGAAAATAGCCTTGAAACATTTATGCAACACCGAAATTATTTGCCGCAGAAAATGATTGTAGTTGTATCTTTACTTTGGTTTCAGGCCAATTGCTTCCAAAAATAGAAAAAGTTTGAAAGTTATGGCTATTTTCATCTTTTTATCTTCATTTTTTACCTAACACTTTCTTAGTGATTTGTTTATTGCAATCACATTGTGTATTCTTTGCCTGTGGTCCTAGTAGCTACAGCAAATTCTTCCACAGTCTGAATTATGCAGCTACTGCACATTTTAATTACAAAACAGAAAAATTTCAGTTTTTTAATAGGGTACAGCAAACTCAATAAGCTCGTCTGACGTCAATATATTGTAGAAAATCCGTAAAGACTATTTTAACATCAAAAAACTTTTCGTTTCACATTCGTCAATGGCTTCCGCTATTGTCAGGGAAACGGTAGTTCAGATACTCTTCTATTATATCTGAGTTTCTGATACCTTGTATGTATATCATGTTTCTGTGCCCTATGTAGGTGACAAATTAATTTCCTACCTATGATTCAAACTCATGCAGATTATTAATAACTTTTTTTTTTTTTTACAGGATCATCACCACTCGCAGTCGAAGATGTTAAGCCACCAAAAGTGTCTGCCATTTTAATGCTGAATATAAATTTCCGCCATTCAGTAGCTGATCATTATGATGTTACACAGTTGCTAATCACCAGATAAAGTCAGAAGGCCTGGACTATACCTACCTACAGTACATATAAGTGACGTCACACTACGCTACTGATATTTATTCTGCCATCGAGTACCTTATTTGCCTTCTCCGTGTGTCTTTCGGAAAATGTTGAATAAATAGGCAGGCATCGGGTTTCAGCCCCATGCGTTGTTCATCACCATCTGCAACGTTAAACAAACTCCACATTCATCTATACATATACTATATCGGAAGAGAGGAACTGATACGGGTATCTATCAAGACTTAGAATGTCGGAAATTCCACCAAACACTAGCTTCTCATCCCTTCAGAGACTGGAACAAACATCGAGGAGAAACTTGGAAAGCAGCGATAGGATCTACACAAGGCACTGCAAACTAGAGAGCACAGAACATATTGAAAAAATGCTTCAGATGGTAGTTGAGATCGTCATCTGCATTGCATCACCGCAAATATACTATCTGTCAAACAGTAAATGGGTCCCTGTCCACAATGTTTTCTCTGTGGTTGCATTCCGATTAGAATTTAGTAGGGCAACCTCTTGCAGCCATATCAGCAGCCAATTGTCTGGCATGTTCTCTACGAGTGTTTGCAGAACCTCCAAAGGAATTCGTCGCCATTTCTCTTCAAACCATTCCATGTGTTAAGCAATGGATTCTGAACCTCCCTGACTAGTGCTAACCTGGAGATCCAATTCGTCCTAAAGATGTTTTACAATGTTGAGTTTAGGGCTTTAGTTGTGCCTGTCCAATCGGCGAACATTTTGTCGGCGTATAACTGCATACTAGCTCTTGAAAAGTGGCACCTGGCATTGTTATACTGGACGTAACAGTCCGCAAATACGCCACACCATCAATCCATTTCCACAGAATTATTTCGTTACCACTATACACTACGACAAAAGCCGTTTCCCGCGTAGACGCAACACCCATACCCATACACATCCATCAAACCAGAATGATGGACAACTCGATTCATCGCTCGACAGTGTCCAATTACTTTTGTCTGTCGTGAAATGACGCTTAGGTGCAACTGCTCTTCTGATATATCTACGTCGGTGGGCCTTTGTACTCAATATTCCAATTGATACCGATACTCGTTTTGCTGCCTGATACACCTGTCAGATGGTAGCTAGGGGTTGTGCTTTATATTTAGCAATTTTGTTTTTCAGTGTTCTGCGATGTCCGTCGATCAAAACTGGAGGTTGCCCAGATCGTGCAGTATTAATACAACCTACTTCAGTCTTCCATATACACAGGATAAACCGTTGATTTGGGCCTGCTAACTCTCATTGCAATTGCCCCGCTAGAGATCCCACTAAAATGGCAGTCCACAAAAACTCCCTTGTGTATACATCGTGTCGTCTCCTTGTCAACAGGTTTGAAGCTGGTCTGTAGCATATTACAGCCACACAGGTTAACTGACCTACTGAATTACCTATCTTCATAGGCGACCAGTTACTTTATGGTTGAGTAGTGTAAGCCCGTGACCGTTTTTTTTCGTATGGTCGCGGATCTAGAAGTGTTCCAGTTTTTAGGATGAAAGATTATGACAGGTTGATCTGATTTGACCAATAGAAGCTTTACCTGAGTTTCAGGGTGAATAAAATCTCTTGAGCTTGAAGAACTCAGATGCATTAATAGAGGTAGGTATTAAACAATAACAGGGACGATAGCGCAATCGCATTATTTGCTTAAATACAATCTTCACTTGTAATTGAACCTTAAAATTTACTCGGCAAAATTGAAAAAATCCCGTTTGCTTCGAAAGCAAACAGTCATAAAGTAATCATTGGTCATAGTAACTGTAACAGCCAGAGAGCTTAATACACATACCATATTATTAAACCGTTGAGCAACTTCGAAGAAATGAAGCGTCACAATAGTTGATTCGATAACATATTTGGTCTGTTGTCCACTTAAAATAACCTAATAACTCACGTATAGAGAAGATGAACAAAGACCATTAACGAAAGTGGTCAATAAAATACCTAAAAAGTAAATAACTCGTAATGCATAAACTTCCGTCAAACAACAACATTAGTGAAAGTTTTAATTAAATTGAAATTTATCCTAAGCCGGAATGACAATTGGCATTCGTGGTTACAGCAGGGACCATCAGTAATTTTTTTTTTTTTTAAGTTTTTTTTTTTAACTTGCTTGCATTAGCGATATGTTAATGAAAAGCAGATCCACGTTTTTTCAGCCGCAAAATTTAACAATATTGTTTTTAACTATGAAACTCTACAAAAAACAAACTTAATGAATGTATTATGGCAATTAATTTGGTAGCAGTTGCTTACTAGCTCTTAAATTGTGGACATATCCACGAATTTCTTGTAATGGTATCGCTGGTCGCTTTTTTGCGAGCGAAGACTGACACGTGACACCATTCTCCAACGAATGAATGAGTGAGCTTACGAAATTATATAGTCGATAGTGTACCAAGCTGCAGCAACACAGCAGCGGGAATGGGGTTAGCGTACTGACCGTTGTCTAGGTGCAGCCGGCGGCCGTCCTCCGGGTATGTGGCGTCGGAGTTGTTGTCTGAGACGGAGGAAGAGGAGGACGTGGAGGGCGGCACGTGCTGTGGCTGCGGGTGCCTGCGTGAGGCTGCTCGCCCGCGGCTGCCCAGCGTGCCCGAGCCGGAGCTCTTCTTGTAGTGGGCGGAGGCCAGGCCGCGGGCTCCAGTCTGCTGTGGCTGCTGCTGCTGCAGGGGTGGCCTGGGACTGCCCCCGGGGCTGCAGCCAGCGTTGGTCGACTCGAGCGGGTACGGCGACGCCTGCCGCTGCAGCATGGCGGCGGCGGTTGACGACGGCGGCGACGCGCACGTCGGGGGAGGAGTCGGGAACGGCGTGGTCGGGTTGTCGGTGGTGGTCGCCTCCTCTGTGTCTGAGGCCGACGCTGAGTCGGGACCGCGGTACGACGCTACGCCTGACAGCGAAGAGCGCTCCGCACCTGTAACATGCACGGACAATTGCTACACAATATGCCGTAATATTTGCAACGCTGGCTGGGAATTAAACATCTTTATGTTTAATCGTCACTCAGTGGTGACTGAAAATGAAATATCTTGATGCTTAATCTTGATTGAATACTGCCTCACGAAGCCGATTATCACGTAGTAGATGAATAATTATTATTGTTTAATTCAATAGTTTTTAAAGAAGAAATATAAAAATTATACTCATACTACTGTAGAACAAGAATGTTTATCGATATTCTATTCGTAAAGCCGTATAGTTTTATAATAGTCTTCCGTTGATGATATGGAAAAGGCGGAGTTTACTTAATAATTGTTTACCAGTCACTTGTTATTTTCGCATAATGTGTACTTCGCGCAACTTATTATTCTGGTCCAACTATCTAGAAAATTAGTCACAACTACCTTAAGTCATTCTTTTGATGACATACCAAAGTGATTTCAATATGCTGCCTACTTTCATGTGATAGAGCACAAGCCAGAGGTACAGCCCTCAGCACCTCCAAAATCAAGCTTGCCGGAACTAAATACGTATCGTCTGGCACCTGTTCTGAAGCCTATGTACACATACGAATCATCGGTATTTTGTGTTTATTAGCAGGGACATAAAGCTCATGACTTGGAACGTTTAATCCACTTTCATAAATTTGACAAAAGATTATCTGCATTCACTCGTCTAGTGCCACCGATCGACACAATCCATGGCCCTAGAATGACGTCTTCCTTGCCGGTGGAATATTTATATTTCATTTTGGATCAACTAAATATCCACATAATATTTTAAAATTCTGTATAGTAGACAAATTTGTTCTGAACTTTCGGCTTTGTCATTTGAAAAAGTAAACATATTTAGATTTGAATTTAACGGTGTATCAACCTAATAATATGGAGAGAGGTGTGATGTCTGCCTGCTGGAAGCGATGTGTTAATGAATGTCCTTGTGAGTCGACTAACTCGACTCGGCTCCAAGACCCGCTGCTCCTCCACTCCGGCATGCAGTGCTGCCGCCTGGCGGACTAATTGAGCCGCCGGGGACTGGCTCTCATCAGTTTAATGAGGACTGCCTGGCACCAAATAACCAGCACGTCGACAGAATCCGGACGAGGTGACTGTCTTCCAGGGCCATTGGCAGGCTGAGTGTATTTTAATGGTCTGTTCAGCCGTAAGCATCTGTTTAGTTTTCTGTATCTACCACAAATGTTTGTGGCTCAAATTCTTCGCTCATCATATTAAACTGCATTTTTGGAAACATAAAAGACATAATAGAGATGCATTATTAGATATTGTTCGAAAAGGTCTATTCTTGTCCTTTTTGCTACAAAGTTTAAGTATCAAATCACTGTCTGAAAAGTCGTAAGATGCAAAAAGCATTAAAGCTGGATTCGTAGTAAAAAGAAAGGTCGAGATACAACTTATGTTAAATTTTCTATGCTCAAGTAAAATTGTATTTGCTACTCACTAATTTTGCAGCTTTCACTAATACACCATTCCTTGAGGATGCAAGGGGGACTATTAAGAACAAACTATGCCAGCACTTTACGGTAGCGAAACAGGGACTTTGGGAATACCGGAAAGAAAGAAAATTTAAGCATTTGAAATGTGATGCTACAGACGAATGCTGAAAATTAGGTGGACAGACAAAGAAGAGACAAGCTGGTAGGTCATATTTTGAGACATGCTGGATTGGTGAATTTGTTAGTGGAGGGAACAGTCGAAGGCAGGAACTGTAGAGGAAGACAGAGATTAGAATATATGAAGCAGATAATTGAGGACGTGGGTTGTAAGGGGTATGTAGAAATGAAGAGGTTAGCACAGGATAGGAAAGGATGGAGGATTGCATCAAACCAGTCGAAAGACTGACGACAGCAAAAAAAATAAATGATAAACTTCCCTGAGAACACATCGCAGACGTATCTCATAGATCACTTGTACTGGCCATTCTGCCTGCAGTTTCTGTAAATTTCCAACGAAGGTTATTATGAATGGTGAGTTGTTCCTGCGATGCCAGGGCTTAGATGTTACACAAACGCAATGGAATGAGATTGCACTTCGTACGCATTTGGAGGTACATCCATGCATCTATTATTGTTCAGAGGGATAAAAGGGAAAAGTATCAGTCTGAAAGGTTCTCATGAAACTACTACGGAGAATAGCATTTTCTAACTAAACCATCAGCACACGAAAAAGGGGGTTTGTAATTCAAACAGGAAGATGCTTATATAAATATTGTTTGCACTCGAAATGTAACATTCGAACAAGAACAGGGGAACTGGAAGGTGTGTTCTGTTACCTCATTATTATTGCAAGTTCAGTTTATATGCATATAGCTGGCCTGCTAAATGAACAACAGTCATATCAAGATATCTTTATCATTACTCTCCTTCCCTTACAACCATTTTCCATTATGCGAAATTGTGTAGAGCCAGAGTGTTACAAATTAAAAAAGAACAAACACATTATACTATTCTCTTAATGGAGTGGCGTTTTCATCCATCCCACTACCTGACTGTCTACCATAAAAAGGTTTAGAAAGATCGAACGTAATTAATTTTCCCTGAGCATAAAATGAAAGAAATATCTAGTATATATCTTCTTATCTTTTAGATAAAATATTTATTGCAATCCAGGTTTCCTCAAATGCTGGATCCTTTCACAATCCTGATCCATATTCTCTTTTTTCTGCCATGGCCATTTGAAGGAGCCATCCCTGAATTCGCCTGGAGTGATTTTAGGAGACCATGTAAAACCCAAATCTTGATGACTGGATGGGGATTCGAAAAGCGTCCTCCCAAATGCGATACCTCATTCACCAGGCACGGTGCACGTTTGTAATTTAAAACTCACATTTCTCTGAACAAAATATTCTAAGGATATAATTTAATTTAAAGTCTATTTATCACAGTGACAACCAAGTTAACGTTTACCGAATTTATCATTTCAGAAAAAAATATTGTTGTTTGTTTTTATACAAATTCTGCTCCAAAATGACGATTTCGTATGCAGAAACCGAAGTGCTTTGTTAATGATCATACCGAAATGTAATGTACAGTTTCCTCTTAGTATTCCTATACATCTTCAGCGTGCGAAATATTCTATTCTGAAATGTATAACCACCTTAAATATGGCGCTGAAGAGGCTGAGTTAAAATTTCAATATCTCACTTAAAATATTTAATAACATTTTTTTATTGGTACTTAAAAATGGATACGTTGGATAAGAACACTTATAAATTGTTAATGGAGCAAGAATAAAAACCAATTATTTAGAAGAATGTTCGCTGGCTGTAAGGTACAGAATTAAGGTACTGAAATTCCGGTGTCAGTCTTTATTAACAAAGACATGTTGCTGTACACCCATGACAGAGCAAACGGAAGTGAATTGAGCCATTTGCCGTTAACTACGGAGACCAACCAGTATAGCAGATGCGTACCACTGTTTGCGTTCGCGAAGTCAGCCGGTGGAAACCGATCCAATTGTGACGCTCGTTCGGCCAATGGGATGATTCCATTACGTAGAGTAGCGGCCGGTGTGTGATTAAATTTGCCCCCACCCCTCCAGTCATCAGCACCAATGAACCAATTCCGCCAACCACCCACAACGCTGAAGGCTACAAAAATATCTGCTCATTTTAGGCCTGATCTACCTTTTGCAGGCACAGCGCTAACATAGAGTTGGAACCATTTTGTCATTACCATACGAGGGCATCTCTTATGATCTCATAAGCTAATGTACAAATCTCAGACAAGAAACATAATTTAATGTAACCAGTAGATCAAAACATGGCGGAATTTCTTAAGTGCCTAGTTCACACAAACAATGGATTGCGTCGCACCATTTATTGTTTTCCACTACATTCTGGCTTTAATAAGACATCCTACATTGCGTTTCTTATACGCAGCTGAAATGGAGCTCCACCACTAAGGGTTTTTTTTTTTTTTTTTTTTTTTTTTTTTTTTTTTTTTTTTTTTTTTTTTTTAACTGCTTAACGTCTCTTAACAGCGAAGTCTTTAGAGACGGGAAAGGATGGGGGACAAGGAAGCATCCCGGAATTTGCCTGGAGTGATTTGGGAATCCATGGAAAACCCAAATCTGGATGCCCGGATGGGGATTCGAACCGCCGTCCTCCCGAATGCGAGGCCAGAACGCTAACCGTTACACCACCACGCTCGGTAGCACTAAGATAATGAGGGCATAAACACTTACTTTCTTGCTCTAAGCAATTTCTAGAAATAGTAAATTTTTATTTGTTAATTTAGAAAGAAATGGATGTTATTAAAATGAAGCGCAAATTGTAATAAGCTAACTCACACGTCGGCTGAATCCATTCTCAAGCAACTACTCATCAATTGACAATAATTTTTTTTCTTTCTCCTCTCTGTGCTGGTTACTTGCGTGAGAGTTCTTTGCTATCACTCATGCTTCATCTGAAGCTTGTCGCGTAAGGTATAAGTAGCTTTCAGTTTAAAAGGTAATAAATGGACCCAATCGTCTATTAGGTACAACATTAAATACCTATGAAAACTCCACTAAAATAACGATTTTGTCTTACACCGTTTTAATTGGTTTATTTCGCGAAAGGTAATACCGTCTAGTTAATTTCATGGCGCTTATAATCAAATGACTTACAAATATTTTGTTAATTTAGCGACATTGCCAAAAATTGTTTTACAAGTTTTAACTATGTACAAATACTTGTTTGCTCTAATTACGGTAAAGCTAAGTAGAAAGGACTGAATTTAGAATTTGTTGCCCATTGATCTTGTTCATTGTTCTCATTCACCCTCTGATTCTCGCTGGCGAAAGAATATTGGGACGTATTTTCAAAGTATTGGGACTTCTAACCTATTTTACATGAAAAAATAATACTTTAACAAAAGTGAATAGTAGTTTAACACCAAGTTTCGATCGGAGTCAAACATCTTAACGAATGAACCACTACGTTTCTTATTTGTCTAGTGACCTTAACATATAGAAGCAGTATCAGTTTGAAAACATCTATTACGACCACTTCGATCTTTCCCATAGAACAACAGTAAGAAAAAAGATATTTCAGCATGATGAATCTTTCCGATACAAAACGAAACCATGCGATATATGTGTTGGTTTCGTAGCAGCAACATAGACACATATTAACAGCTTTACAACAATACAAAACACTGTGTATGTAAATAAAAAGTGTCAAAAGTACATATCAGAAGTTTTTGACGTTCGTGATCTGAAATTTTAACAGTACCAGATGATTCGACTTTAGTGTCACGCTGATACGATAATCTCTTCCATAACCTGAGTAACTGTTGTTGGTAATAGTTAACTCATTCAAGTACCATATGCAAATCCGGCGCACAGGTTATGAGAATATTCGAAAACATCACCTGTGAGAATGATGGAAGCGTAATGTCTACTTGAATTAAATTATTTGTGGTATTCTAAGCCGAAATGTGAAATGTACTGAAATCGTTAGTGGCAACACCAGTGAACATCAGAGAACTGTCGTTTTCTCCTTACAATCTGACTCAGTAAATATGTTTCCAGGTACAATGAATAGTTCAGAAGCATTGTGTCTAGCCAAATGTACTTCTGTGCAAGAAAAGAGTTAAACGTATTCATCCATTTTTTACAAATAACAAGTGATACCCGTTTAACCTGCAGGACCGGTAAATCTACACAAAAAAAGAAAAAATAATAATAATAAATAGAATTGTGAAGCGTTCCGCTGTTTGCTACAGGGGGAAAAATATCCATGAAACAGGGCCAATAGCTTCAGAGACAGGTAAACAAGTAAAAAGATAAAATGCCCTGACACATTGTACCCAATGGAAGTGATTGTATATCCACAATTGAGCTACATTTATAGAACAAGATTTTTAAGTGTATAAAAAGATCTGCTGAATAATAGGCACTTCGAAAATAAAGTTTTGTAATTAATGAGTAAATAAAAATATAGAAGTTATTTCGGAAATGTTTATTTAGATGCTGGGACAGTTCGAAGAATTTACTACGGTAGTGGATCTCCATTATCGCGTTTCTTTCCGTTTCATTTACCGATATTTGACCACACACGTTTTACTCATCTGAATCTATTTGATTGCCTGTGCCTGTAGACATAGCCATATCACTTGGAGGAGAGCAATTAAATAATGTGGAAAGTTTCAAGTGGAATGTTTCAAATACCTGGAAAACAGGACTGAAGAAAATGGAGGTCGCAGGTTGGGGATAAATTAAACAGGAAGTTATGCAGACAGACTTTCTACAAGTATTAAGGGTCTGCCACGGAGCAGGAATGTTCCGAAAAAGAGTAAGGAAGCAATCTATAAAACATACTTTGTGGCAATTTTAACATTTGGTTTGGAAACATGGGTGATGAAGGAGGACAAAGGGAAATTACAAGCTGTCGAAATGGAATTTCAGACTAGGGTAGGAATAACATGAAGAGATAGAATAATAAATGAGAGAATGAGGGAGATGATCATGGAGGAACAACTACTACATAGGATAGAAAAGTTTGGGTTACAGTGGTATGGACATGTAAAAGAACGGGAGATAAGAAGATACGAAGGTTCCAGCTTGGACATGGAGCTGTAGGGAAAGAGGCCCAGAGGAAGACCGAGGGACAGATAGGTGGAAGGTGTGTGAAGGAAAGAGAAGGAAATTGGGCTACAGTGAAAGAAGGGAGATGGTGGTTGGACAGGAAGCGCTAGTGAGGCTTTTGTTTCCATCAGATCCGGCCAGAGGCTGGAAGCTGTCTGGATAATGAAACTAGTTGATTGGTTTTGTAGAGACATTAGATAAATTCAACTTCGAGGAAAATCCTCCACATCACTGTAGTTTCGACACAGCTTGTCCAGTTCCCACTTACTCATTCCGCCAACTGTGCTACGCGGGAGCCATTTAATAAACACAGTTTCGATAAATAAATTAGGTTTGTTATTTAAAAATGAATATCAGTTCGTGTGATAATGTCGCATACCACGTACGTAAAACAATCCGAAGTAACAAAAACAGCAGTATGTGCCTGTGTGTAACATTGAGTAAAAAATATATTTCGCCACTGTGGTTCGTATGTGACGCGTTTATTTATTGTTAAACCGGATATAGAACCCGAAATGAACGTCCCAAGCGCTGAGCTTGGAGGGACGTATCACATCAAGCCTGATACACAGCGCGCGTGCGATCACACAGGCGGGAGGGCCCAAGGGGACGGCCGGTGGCGAACGGCAATCACGCAGAGTGCGGCCGAGTTATCGGCCGTGATTAGCCGCCTGCCGCCTGATGAATACGGTGACCACCCGGCCTGCCCTGCCCCCAGGGCCACGCTACCCGCCGCGCAAAACAGCTACGCCGGCGGCAACCATAGCAGGGGCATGGCGATACCGCACCAATACAGGTTTCCAGTAGTTTTGACTTGAAAGCATGTGACATTTTAAATATAGTGTTTAATTTTTTCGCATGAATAGGTTTTTATAATTCAACAGAAGCTATTCAAAATGTGATATCTGGGTTTCAACAGATTTAAGGCTTTGAAATCCACTAACGGCCTTCAACTTCATTGGAATCTGGGTGGAGTATGTTTTGTCAGCCAAAACATTTTTTAAAAAAGAAGGAATGGATATGTTGACATTTTTTGTTTACGTTTTATGATCCACAATTATATGGATCGTTTATGTTGGATTCTTCTACAGTAATCCTTATGAAGTAGAAATTTAATTAGTTAAATTCAAAAACGACCTTTTATTAAAAAAAAAATGGTATTGTTGTATGAAATGTGCATAAGATTAAACATAGTGGAAAGTGTATGAAAAGTTATGAAACACGTTGTGGTTTTGTAATACAATTTGCAACGAAATGTTTAGTTGACACTTGTCTCTGTTGACATTTTACATTGATGACTGTATTGTTTAATGGTTAATATAATGTTGGGTTTTAAGGTCTTCTTGAAGCTCTGATTTAAACACTTATTTCTTCATAAATTTATTTTAAATTTAAATGTCCATTTTGGATTTATTTTCTGTTTAATACGGAAACGCCTCCCAGTTGTGATTTTCAATGTAAGAGCTCTCGATGCGTTTTTTTTTTTTTTTTTTTTTTTTTTTAAGAATCACTGCACATCGACGTCATTTACGCATGTATTTATTGTAATACAAAGCATAAAAATTATGGTGATATGCATGATAGCATGCGACATTCTGTTCCAATTAACTGTTTACTAGTGTATCACTGAACAATATTGAATAAACGCGATATTTCCAGTGTCTGACCTCTAATCTTTATCTAGTGTGGCGCAATCTGTAATTTTCTACAGATCGATGTATCCTGTTCTAGTTTTCATCTACCAGACCAGGTCGTCTTAGATGTGATGAATGACCATTCAACTAAATTTCCAATTTCAAACCACCTTCAAGGCGAAGAATTTTTACGGCACTAGCATTTAATAATAGAAGAAATTTTAGAAGAATTTATTGGAAGTAACACTGTTAGTTGTGACACCATACGCAGATACAGTTTTGCAGTGGCCGAATGATTAATATATCTATTAAAACTTGTTTACTTAATTAATATACGCAGTGATATAGAAGTTTAATAAAACCGTGACCAACTTTTAATTCGCATTCATTTAGAAAAAAGACGGAGGTATCATAACTGGACTACTCTCCGAAGTAACCGATCTATTATTGCTGGGGAAACTGCTATTTTAATCATACTGGAGTGACTCCATCGTGTTTTGGAAGATATGTACTATATTATTACACAGCGAAACTTCTGGAAGACTACAAGGATGGCAGCCATGCAATAAGTGAATGGCTTCAAGAATACCAATAACAGCTAAATGTCAACAAAAATAATCAGAATTAAAATAATTTTTTAGAATTTAAAAGTTCTTTCTTCCTTCGAGAATTAAACGCAATGATTTAAATGATAATAGGTAGTAATAAACTGTGAGAACAGAGACTTTCGCTGCGTGTGATTGTAACGAAGTCTTCACGGTTGTACCGCCGGATTCCGTTGTGAGAACATGATATGAACTCGCATCGTCGTTGTTCTCAGGTGCGAACACATTTGTAGTGGTCTTCGAGCGATACATAGTAAGTCGGCCAGCTGACTACTTCAGCTGTTTATCAAAAACATAGTGAACCTAGTAACTTTTAAAAAATATATTATAACTAACTAACAAGACAATCCTACATACATTTCAATATAAGAACTGATGCGCCTCATTGATATGTCAATAATTAATTAATGGAGAGAGGTACTGGTAGAAAAGTGTCATTGTAACGTTATAAGCGCTGGGGTACAGTTGCATCACGTACCTGAATGTTTTGTCACCATAAACAAAAAGCAAAAAGAAAAAAACTGTATTTGTTGGCTAGGTGAAATCGATACAGTTACTGGCGCGGTGTGTAACGCAGACAAAGCAGGTGGTCCCTTGACACCTGCAGCAGTGGCGGCGCCGACGTACACGTTATCAACTTCGCAACGGCCATACGTCAGCAGAGTGACGTCACGTAATCAGGAACCCGTTTGTGCCGCCTGACCGACCGGCGGCAGAGATAATTGCGATTTATTGCCCTATTGATGGCGATGGCGGGCGTGCTGGGATGCGAGCAAGACGGCTCCGACTGCGTGGAGCAGGTCAGGGCCGCCAACGTGATAGCAACGGCGTGAGTTACGCGTCTCGTCTGTTGGCAGCACTGATATAGCCAATAGGTGCGGTTCGAGAGTAGACTCACAACTGACCGACGTTTATCGTTCTCTCTCTCTCTCTCTCCCTGAGGGCTGCGAGCTTCTGATAAAGCAGCTTTCGTTTGGATCCGCTTGGCGAATGACGCCTCCTGCACGGCTCACCAGCTATCCCCTGTCACGGCAGGCATATGTCAGGAGCCGAATACACGCTAGCAAAAGCGAGATAAAAGCCTCGGGAACTGCACTTGATTTAAGGGACCATAAATTGAGTCCCATTATCGAAAAAAAGGTAAAAAGTGACCACCATGCTACCTTCAAAGGCACATATTTCACGACAAACACTTCAACTGCTATGCCGATAGGACGTTTCTCAACATGTTAGAAACAACTTTTCTTTTCCTGTAAAATAAAAATTTACTGCACTAATTTAATCATATATATTAAAGGGCAAAAATATCATCATTTCTAAAAGGTATTCTTAGGTGAAGACCCATTTTTCTACCCTTATATTTGACCGAAATTGATATATGCGCCATCATTTTAAGGTTTAAGCTCTACGCTTTGGTAAAATCATACATGAAGAAAGGAATTTATATGAAGTCAAACCGTATTAACTATTAAGTTCAAGCGTATGAGACCACAGCAAAGCCGCTAAGCTTAGCCATCGTTGATAACGATTGATCTCATACGACTACATGGCAAGACCACATATCAAAGAGATACTGTACCTGTAAATTTTGTGTAGTTCCTGCAATAAGGAACTTTTCTGTTAAGCAATGTTTCGTAATATAGATTACGATTTTGTGTACATGAATGTTTTAAAGATCAAAAAAAATAATTTCTAATTGTTTAGTACTACGTTTTAAGTGTTTTTTTACGTACCTATTTCAGTTGACAAATAAACCACTGCTAAAAATTAGCCGATTATCCTTTCACCATACTACAAACCACCAACTTCACTATTCATCGCATTTTACCCAAAAGATTACATACGGGTCATGAATTAATACCATAGTTTGGAATACTACTTAATAAAGTAGAAGAAACTTTCTTTTTATATGAAGAAGCTAAAGGTGTTTAACATATTTTTTTAAAGGTAGCATATATTTTACTGTGTTAAACATACAAATGAAAAATTCTGGGTTATAAATAGTTCCCAGAATAATATATTCCGCCTGAAAATAACTCACCATTAAACCGTTGCGTGTGTGTGTGTGTGTGACCACGAAGAATCGGTCGTAATTTACAAGTGGGTATTGCCTGTTAAACGTTATCGTGATAAGGACGTTTTCGGCGTTTAAGGGCAGGTAGTATGGAAGCAAAAACCTTACGACTGAAATGATCCATTTATGACAAAGATATTAACTAATCAATTAATGAAGTCCTGCAATGTTTGATGATATATCGTGTTCTGAGATGTCTGTTGTTGACATTGACACGAAAATTATGTATATCGGATGGATGGAGCTGAATAACGCCATGTATTAGATTTTTTAAAATAACAGTTTGTCCCATAGATACTCTTCCGGAAATTTCAGACGTCTCTAGGGACATTAATCTACTTCATTCCCTGATCATCACAAATATCCTTAGCGAAAACTACAAAATCCGGAGCTATGTACCAGTATGCTTTTAGGAAAACCATCGCGCTGTGAATGAAATCTAAGGAAAGTACCTGTTACTGACCAGCAAAACGGATACATCAGATCAATCCCATTTGAAAAGTTTCTTGACTTAACTACATGCGCCTGGTTTTGAGGAGATAGTGATTTTAGGGGAAGGTCTCTGATGAAAAATAAATCGACACTTTTTTTGGCTTTACGCCTCATCATCTTCGAGATCATTAGAGGCGCGTAACGATTGGGTAACAAGGGATTGGCAGGAATTCCGTTATGTCCGTTTGAAAGAAACAATTCCGCCATACGTCTAGGCGTGATTTTGCTAAACCATGTAAAACCAAAATGTTGATAGCTGGACGAAGATATGAAATTACGTTCTCCCGCATGTCAGAAAATCGATCTTTCTGAAATTGATTATTGTTACAAAAGGAAATAAAACACGAGTAAATTCTTCTATAAAATTTCTTACAGGGAGCTTGAAATGGTTTGCACTAACTGTTTGTACAGGATGGAGGATGATACAATACGAATTAAAACGTTTATCGCTTCCAAAGTCCCTACTTGTTTGTGTAGAGGACTTCTCCGAACGGAGAGAGTTATGACGTTAAAGCAGCATCATATTTCAGTTTTCTAATTTTTCGCTCTCGTCAAACATGAATTACGACATTTTGACGTTACGCTATCATGTAAATCAAGATAGAAGTTGCATTGAGTTCCGATAAACGACTGGAAACTATATTAAATCTTTTAATTGCCAATATAATCAAATAAATTGTTTTCATGAAATTAGAGCTGTAAATAGATATATTGTAGAACGTCCTTAAACTTCTCAGACTAAAAAGTTCTAATGATATTAACAAATTAAAGGAATTAATTAAAATAAAAAATTAATTTCAGAGAGAAAAATATGGACATCTGTAATATGAATTGCAAAACTATAATGGAAAATAAGTGTAGCACGCCGTAGTAATAGATACTGCTCTCTCAGTTTAGGGAAACAGGCCAGAAACGATTTTCAAGGATCATGATAACTGATGCATATCTAGGCTCCCTCTTGTGTTGCAAACAAGTAAACGTCCCTCCGGGATAAAGAATGTGGCCTCCGCCGAGCTGAGCTGTGCTGGACGTCGGAACCAATCCCCGCTGATAGCTGAAGCAGCATCGCAGGCTTCTTGAATCGCCGCCGAGGGCCGGCCAAATCCCAGCTGTCCATTCGCAGGTTCCCTAGGGACGCCTCATTGGGGGCGGACGCTGGTCAAAGGGCCCCTCGGAGAGTGGCCGCTGCTCAAAGAACCGCCGCCACGCCCACCCAACAAAGAGGATGCGTGGGTACCCTACAAGGCACCGCATGCAACCCAACTCAAGACGTGCATGTCAGAACTGAGGACGAAGGCGCTGCTTGTAGCGCTGTCGGTGACTATAGTAGTTCATATTGCAATTGCTTGAAACAATACGTCCCGTTCGGCCTACTCGCATTCACTAAGCATGCTACACCACTATTTTGTCTCTCTTTGGGTAGAAAACTGGGAGGTGTGTTGTGTGTACTACATTACCTTATCTCAAAATACAAGGTTAAGAAAGGCATCTGCTCATCTGCCATAAGCAGTTACATTACATTTGTATTTAAAGTTAGTCATTTGAATACGTTTGTGGAAACCTTACACTTCAAGGACATCTCTATCATTATCCTGTAAACATTTTGGAATATGTGCTACCATAAATCACAAAAAAAACCCACTTCGGATCAGTAGATTTGAAGTAAATGGGCGTATTAATTTATGTTTTTCGTCAATCAAAAAATAGATTCAAACATTTCCTTAGTTGGCTGGAACCCATCTTTCATTTGGTACCCTTGAAGATTATCCAAAATATTTTGTTCAACCCCCAGCCCCCATAAAACCAACTCCAATAACTTTATTAAAATGGTTTTTGTAAATTTTATTTTATAATCGTTAATGTTTAAGTAGCAAAAAGTGACACTATATATTTTTTAAAATAAGTTAGAGGGTTCAGAAATTATGACACTGTCACAGATGGACGGACCATATAACACTAAGTGGTTCAAAAACTATGTTTTGTTAGTTGCTCGAGATTGAGGAACGTGAGAATATGCTTTGTTTAGCCCCCCCCGTTGCCCAGTTGGTTGCGGCACCATGATGGTGCTGGTGCTGAGACGGGATTAATTAGCTGGTTCGAATCCCAGTTTCATCATGGGGCTTTGGCTAGTATGGTAGGAGAAATGGTAGTGCACAATTCCTAATAACCAGATTGTGTGTTAATTCCTGGGTTAAATCCCAAACCTCTCCGCAGTGACTATGGAGTGGGTGGGTGTACCACACTGTTGATGGTGACTCTTTCGTCGGATGGGGACGTTAAGCCTGGCGGCTCCCCGGGACCTTTCAGAAGAGTAGGCCTGAATGGGCCGCTACCGGGTATCACCCTTTCATTCCTCATCCACAGCAATAACATCACTCTACACTGAACACAACACTATCAGTCACCACACCTATAACAACACTTCGGAACTCTGTCACAATTGGGAAGGAAACGGAAAATCACTCCAGTTCATTTTTCCAGACGTTGCAATGGAGGGTTAAATATCTCCCTTGGTACCCGTGCCGGGGCGTAGGCAATCATAAGAATAAGATGCTTTGTCTGGGTTGTCTTCGTTGTCTGGTGGAACAAATGAATTGCCAGGGATCCCTGTTCGGTTGTGTCAACGTTGTCGTGCTTAATTCCTATTTTAAAGTATGCCAGTCTTCGAGCATGCGAGCTGGTGGAAAACGGTTCTTAAGTTCCTTCGACTCCCGGGTCTCAATATTCCACTGTCACTGTTTTATACAATAGTTCTCGATGTAGTGGTTTACATCAAATATGGGTAGTGCGTCTTATTATGAATGGATATATTAACTGATGCTTTCGCTGCAGAATACACGATGAATCTCTACAGGTATTTTCCAGCCATGTCAACATGTTGCGGAGATGAAACGTTATAAGCTGTGGTTGTACAACATTGCTATATAGTTAGCCCAGCCAGTATATAGTTTACAGATGAAAATCAAAACTAGAAGGTATATTTTTCAGAAGTCAGCATTTGACTGCTTGTGTTTTTTGAATCACTGTTCCCTACTACGTGTTAATTCTTTGCTCGATACCCCTTCAGTTGTCACATTTCCCAAACGCAAACAATAAAAACTACAGCAACTAAGCACATCAGAAATACATTTACTGATGTGGTGCCCACTGTCTACAAGCGGACCACATAAATATTTCACTAACGTGTTTTGTATTATTCTCCTCGTAATTTTGAGGCGAAACACAGCCTGCGTTCAATAAGCTTCTCACTGAAAAACAGTTTTATTTTTCTGTGGATTCCACCGTAGCAGAGTCAAGGTGCAGTTAAAGATCTTCTCCCAGAGAAGGCATTCTGTTGAGAGCAGATCAGTTCCTGAATTCACTGCGTTGCTCTGTCGAAGGTGAGTCAAGAAATAAATAATGAAAGTCAGAGGAAATGAAAGCTTGTTTCCAACTACGTTCGAGGCAATCAGAGTCAACAGGAGCATCCCTCGACCTTATGATTACGTACTGTAGCAAGAAATTCTGTGAAAGCAATTTGATGGTAGAGGCCGTTCTTCTGCACCGGCCAGGTCCTACAGATTGAATATGAAATTTTAATGGCGCAATACCGCTGGCTGCAGTTTGTGCTGCTGGCTGCTGTAGGGTGGTTCCTGGGTCCATGCTGGTATCTGCCACGGTACTACTAGGCATAGTCGTGTAAATCGTAACTACGTCATTGTAGTATCAGTTTCCGAATGTGAAGAAAGTGTTTAAATGAATAGACTCATAAGACTGCCAACTTCAAAAGTGTTTGAACGTATTTACTAGAAAAACATATTACAAAAAAGTGAAATGTTGTAAAATGGTTGAACGAGGTCATAAAAGATTCTGGAATATGCAAAATTGTAGGCAATATAATACAGATGGTGTGTTATTGCGTTAATTATTGAAATGAGGTCTTCACGGGTGTACCGCCGGATAGTGTTTTGAAAACACAATATTTCGACGACTAGCTCGAAGATACGTGATGAAGACGACGGAGCTAGTCGTCGAAATATCGTGTTTTCAAAACACTTTCCGGTGGTACACCTGTGAAGACTTCATTTCAAGCATACGCCGGGAAAGTCTTCGTTCTTACATTGCGTTAATTATTATCTGTAAGCGCCATTGTTTTTTCTCTAAAGCTAATAGCCGTTAGTTTATAGGATAAAAAAATGATTATTTCACAACAATTGGTAACAGCATTACATTCAGTATGTTGTGTTTAAATTTCGTTTATTATTCAGTAAGTTGCATAACTGCGTTTTTTACAAGAAAACAAAACATCAAATACATTACCACAAAGCTAACAAGGTTCACAGATAGAAAACAGCAACACTCACACTCATCGTGTTGATAAGCGGTAACACTCTGGCATCGAATCCCCATCCGTACGGCCATCCAGATTTGGGTTTTCTATGCTTTCCCCAAATCACTACCGGTGAATGCCGTGTAGTTGCTTCAAATGGCCATGCGAAATTCCTTCCCGTTCCTTGCCAGACGGATAAAAAAACTCTCTACGTAAACTTAGCTTACATCGGCTCTAATTACACTGGTAAAGGAATAATTTAAGCCAACAGCTGGTACTGTTAATTTTTGATACTGGGCATTATACTCTATAAACTATATAAGAATCAAGTGGCTATAATAAAAGTAGAGAATCACGAGAGACATGCATCAGTTAAAAAGGGTGTGAGACAAGGTTGTAGTCTATCCCCGTTAATATTCAACTTGTATGTAGAAGAAGCAATGAAGAAAGTCAAAGAAAAATTTCCATGTGGTATAAGTTTTCAGGGAGAAAAAATCAGTATGCTACGATTTGCTGATGACATTGTCTTGTTAGCAGAGAGGACTGAGGATACTGAGAAGTTACTGAATGGCATGAATAAAATACTTAAGGAAGATTTTGGACTGAATATAAATCAAACCAAGATAAAAGTGATGAAATGTAGCAGAAATGATACCAATACTAGTAGATTAAATATAAAAATAGGATCGGATGCAATAGGAGAAGTAAGTGAATTCTGTTACTTGGGAAGTAAAATTACAACCGATGGCCGAAGCAGGAATGATGTTAAAAGCAGAATAGCACTAGCAAAAAGAGCCTTCATGAAAAAGAGAAACCTTTTAGTTTCAAATATTGATCTAGGAATTAGAAAGAACTTTTTAAATCTCTGTGTGGAGCGCAGCACTTTATGGTAGCGAAACATGGACTTTAGGAATACCGGAAAGAAAGAAAATTGAAGCGTTTGAAATGTGGTGCTACAGAAGAATGCTGAAAATTAAGTGGACAGACAAAGTAAGAAATGAACGAGTTTTGGAAATGGTAGGTGAGAAAAGAAGTTTGTGGAAGAAGCTTACGGAGAGAAGAGACAGGCTGGTAGGTCATATTTTGAGACATTCCGGATTGGTTAAGTTGTTAGTGGAGGGAACAGTCGAAGGTAAGAATTGTAGAGGAAGACAGAGATTAGAATATATGAAACAGATAATTGAGGACGTGGGCTGTAAGAGGTATGTAGAAATGAAGAGGTTAGCACAGGATAGGAAAGGATGGAGGATTGCATCGAACCAGTCGAAAAACTAACGACAGCAAAAAAAAAAAAAAAAAAAAAAAAAAAAAAAAAAAAAAAAAGCAATCAATTTTTGGGGTTAAATGATTATGTATAGGTGCTTGTAACTCAAGTTTTTGCCAAAAGCTATATGTAACTACAATGCTGTAGAAAAGTTCATATGTTAGAGATAAGTGGGTCTTGTTTTAATAGCACTTAAGATCAATACCATTCTGTTCTCCTTCACGGTAACAGTGATGGTAATAACTTTCAGGAAGTATCCTACATCGGTGATGGAGGATGATAAAAATATTTTCAATAGTAGGTAGCCACTATATTACTAGAATAGTTTCTTTCTTAAGTTATCTCACTGCATCATCTGGTTACAAATTTCTACTTCTCAACTCCAGCTCGAAACAGAAAGATTTATAAACAGCCTATCAGAGCTTGCGACTTCGTCCACGTGTAGGGGAGAATCTCTCTGGTAGTTGTTCCTGCCCCTTGTGATTTACCACCATTAATTTACTAAAATTTAGCATGAATTCGGTGATGAATCAACATCAGGGATAAATACCGGTAAAATATATTTTGATAACAGAACAAAAGTAATTTACGTTGTGATATGTCGTGATTAATGTATTAAGAAGGAATACGAATTATGTAATGATTCATTATCATGTTGAAATTCAATAATTTTTAAAGTTGAATATATACACTTTGCGAAAGTACATATACTGTTAATGATAATCCCACAAAACGATTCATGTAAAAATAGGGCCAATTCTTATGGCTGTTCACTGATAAAAAATTTAAAACCATGTTCTGACCCGAGCCTACATTTTACAATGTTTATTCATTCGTCTTTGGGAAAGAGATTGGTTTCTCTTGTTATGATGGATCGTTGATTTAAAAATATAAAAAATATCGAAGGAGTTGGCTACTACTAAGAACAGGAACTAAACAAAACTTAATTTGTTTGCTGAGCATCCTGATCTTCTTCGTGAAGCGCCTACTACTAACGGAAGTTGGCAGTCCACATAGCTAGGCCCTGAATATTACGTTGCAGCATGAAAGGCATCTTCTTACTCGCAGTTGTACCATCTCCGAGTATTGTATCAGGCTCTAATCATGATATGGTGAACGTGACGACAGCACAAGACGAACACAACACTTAATTAAAACCACCCATGCCCGAGGCCGGACTCGAACCGGCGGCCCTTGCAATGCGAAGCCAGCGCGCTAGCCACTACACTGCCAGGGCCGGCTGCTTGACTCTACTTACCAGGTGTGTAGCTTCCGCATGACCCATTGAACTTCTATATTATCATTCGTTTTAAACATTTAGGTAGCGTCAGACATTATTAATTTGATACATTTTATTACGAAACAATTAAATTAACGGTCTTTTTTATTTCGAAGTGAGTCGATGTCACATAGAAATATAATGTAAGCTACCAATAATGTGGCATAAGCTATGATTGTGTACAGTTTCGTTGCTGTAGCGGGGTTTCTCTTGGTCCGTGAACACATATGCGAAATTTCCACTATTCACGGAAATGGCCTCTGTATGACTGGCAAAGTATGGTACTAATAGAAATAAAAGTATCCTGCACGTTTACTAATGACATAAGCCATCATTATGGGGAATTTCTCAGATATGCGTTCGTTACTTTCGTGTGATGCGCGAAAAGACGAAATAAATATTTTAGAACTTACAATTTTTTTAGTCTGAATCATCTAGTTGTATGTAACTTATCGGGGTGTAAAGTATCCAGTGACAAGCTATAGAAGTGTGCATTTTCGTTCAAATCCGTTGATTAGTTTAAGGTTGATGGGGTGTTGGTAAAAATTTACTATTTTGTGTCTCTGTTTCATTTATTAATCTGGATAAAAAGTATACAATATTATAACCGATAACATAAACTATTACTTTGTTTAGTATCAGTCATTTAGTAATTGTGTGATGCGTTGACCGAAGACAAAAATTTACAAAATTTACAGTTTTGTGCTCTGTGTCAATTGGAACCTATGTAGCTAATATGGATAAAAGGTACTCACTGAAGTAATCAATGAGACAAGCTATAAGTATGTTCAGTTTGTTTAAATTCACCCATCAGTTTTTTCATGACACGGGGACAAAACGAAAAGCCAAAAACAAATTATATTCTTTTGGCACCTCTGTTTTCAGAAGTGTACATTGCAATTACTGTTACTGAAATAATCTTTATGTGCTAACACAACGTTTCTACACTTTTATCATATAGTATAAATAATACGAATAGGAATTTCAACAATAACATGACAGCTACAGAAAGCACTATAGATTTTATTGCGAAAATGTTCAGTATTCAAGTATCTAGTTTGTTCAAACGTTCCTGAAGTAACTCGTGTCAATCAAGAATTTTATACTATCAATGAATATAAAGATGTGAACGATATTGCGATGCATTTGCCATCTTTTTTTGGGTGCATTAAAGCAAAATAAAATGGCATAATAAGTGTTGGATCAAACTCATCCAGAGCATACCAATCATCCTTATTACGGATTTTTGGATGACCAGGACACTGTAAAAACTTTCACATTTTCGATCCAAACTTGAAAGTTTAGCTAATAGGATAACACTACAGAAACTGCACCAATATTACATTGTTGGCAGCGTTATCAATGAGGAGCATGGTGGGTGGGCAGTAACGTTTGAGCTTCATTGGCGTTCCACACATCCAGAATTCTGTACGAGCACCATTACTGGTTTTCTCCCCATACCTTAATCACAGTCAGCTACCAACACAATTTGATAAAATATAAAGAAACATTCACCAAAGTCCCAACTTCAGATAAAAACTACATCTGAGGACGTGGCAAATAAAAAAAATTGCATGAACTGGTAGTATTTTGAAAATATGATAATCATTTTCTTCTCCTCAGGTGCCTGTAGCTGGATGCATAGCTTAGGAGGTACAGCAACTGGTTACGGCCTGGATGGCCGCATTTTGATCACGGTTAGAGTGAAGATTTTTCTTTGTATTTGGGGGATGAAACTCTTCCAGGAGATAAAATCGACAGTACATGTTACGTATCCATTCCAAGGCCACAGTTCAAGAATGTAAACATGGAGCTTTAGTTGCTGCAACGCAATCACAAATAAATATCAATCATGAAGCGGGAGAAAAGCACACATTTCTTCCTTCGGAAACTTTTTATATTCTTTTGGCTCGTGAAATTTCGATTTCAGAACTCATTTTTGCAGAATTCCACACAGAAAAGGTCACCATGCAAATTTATGATTTAGTTTAAGTTATATATAACACAGTAAATGGTTAGTTTTTATTTTTCGGTATTTAATGGGATGATTACGAATAAGTTAATGTATTTTCAGATCATACCAGAAAAGTTAAGATCCAAGCATAAGCATTTTTTACGTAAAGTATCATCATGAAATTTATTACTTTAGTATGCATTTTTCAGTTCATTGTGCAATGTTTTCCATCAATGTCTGCAATGACAGAAAATTTTCCTTTGAAACCTGTTAAAAATATTTCCATCAAATTCTATACGTGATCCAGTGGGTATAATTTTAAAATCAGTGATTTCTAAATAGGAACTTTTGTATCCGCATTGCAAAAATATCTTCAATAGTTTTATGTTTGGTACGAAACTCAAATTTGTCGGAGACATTCGGAGGGAATTAGTAGTGGAAGAGATACAAACTCAAGAATTATACTTAAGATAAATCTCCAAACATAAAATTTCAGAAAACGACGTTTTGTACAAATTCAATAGGTTTGGGGAAAAAAAGTAATCCAGTCGTATTACACGATTCCCTAATACATTATGTCCTATTCCCTTATGACTTCTGCTGGCTGAAAGTTCAGATATCAGTGGGTGGTATTACTGTCACTACGCACTGATCCGGCGAGGCTCACGCCACCAGGCGGCTGAAGCGCCAAAGTGACGCCGCAGTTATTACGGGCGCTTTTGTGGCAGCGGATGAGTCAGAAAATCCGCTCCGGATTAGCTGCACAGCAACCACTATCCGATCTCTCGTATGGTGCCGCCACATACGCCTTCGAAGCTCCGCCGCGGACCAGACTGCTGCGAATGTTTTAAGGAGTGAGATATTGGTTCAACCTACTCACTAGAACCATAGACAAGTATTATCAATAACATATTGACAATCATGATTTAGACGGACAAACATAGTTTTGAAACCAAACATAGGTGATTGTTATTTTGATTGAATATGAAGTATCTTATTTTTGTTTTAATTTGATTTTGTAGTCATTAAAGTGTGCATATCACATAACCGAAATTTGATAAAAGACAGCTAGTTAGTGCATAACAACGTTGTCATATATGCGAAACACACATACTTTCTCTTCGGTCCATAAACTATTATTTCAACAGTTCAATGGATTGAATTCTATGTTTCGCATGCCAATTCACCACACGTAAGACCACAAATTATTTGAAAATACTTATAATATCCATGTATTTATACCACATCACATTTAATAGGTCTATGTGTTACATTTTAGCAATTCTCAATATCTAGATATAAAGTCACAACAGAAGTATGTATATTGAACTCAACAACTAGCCGCATACAAATGAAGTCAGATAGTTATGTAGTATACTTTCTACAGCCGTCAATGTTATCAGAAGCTTTTAAGCTAAACCGTAATTTTAGAGCGAATTTGAATTTTTATAGCTGACAGTATAATATCGTTTTTCATTTCATTTAATTAAATTCTTTATCGAGTTGTATAATGTACACTAGGAAAAGGATGTGTCCATCTGAAATCTCTAGAAAATATTTCGTCTTTCCTCGTTTAGAATATGCTCAAGCCACTAAGTACTACAATACTACAATCAGTTCCATCGCTCATTATTATTTTGACACAGAAGTTTTATAATTAATTAGTAGTAAACAATCCTTGAAATTATTCCTTTCATTTCTCGTTTAACGGTGAATTATAGCTTAATAAATGCTGTTTATTCCGAAGAGAAAGCAAACTTTAACAAGTAATGAAATAATTACGTTTCTGAATATATTTATATTTTTCGCTTCAGTCACCGAGGGCAAAGTGGACAAAGGAAAAATATGGCGTAGATACAGTATTTCCAAAATTACGCCGCCTTATCACAGTTAGTTGGCACGAGAATAGAAAACTTTTAATATGAATTGGTGACTGACTTCATCCATAAATGAGACTAGATTAACTTATTTTGACTTTCTAAGAAATAACTTTCACTAAAATAAAATTAAAATAAACAATAATGACTTTTTTTTAAATAACTCTGTATACATTTTAAGACAAAAGAGAATAAGGAGGGAGTATTTCTTCCTCCACCGGTCCGAAACTTGTACTGACTTGTTAAAATTGGTTTCAATTGCTTCCACACGATGTCCTTTTCACCTATTGCGCTTCTCAGTTTCGGACCGGTGGAGAAAGAGGGATCCCTCCCCACAAATAATAAATCAATTTTTCAGGTTCTTTTACGTGTACACGGACCATACAAATGAAGCTAGGTGCAAAGATAAATTACTCTAAAGAACATCGATAACTTCGGAGTTTTTTTCAGAATTAAAAATTTAAGCTATTAATGATTTATTGATACCAGAAATGCAATGGTTGGTCAGTTCAAAGCGATA
This sequence comes from Vandiemenella viatica, assembly GCA_031002005.1. Classification (NCBI taxonomy): domain Eukaryota; kingdom Metazoa; phylum Arthropoda; class Insecta; order Orthoptera; family Morabidae; genus Vandiemenella; species Vandiemenella viatica. Next base: position 198,359,032 of record CM061920.1, read on the forward strand.
TGTAAATGGTATTTAGTCGACAAATTAATGAGATACTTCCGCTCACCGGGAGCCCTCGTTTCTGCCCGCATAGAGCGGACGCGGACTTTGGCAAAGAAGTAATCCTCAGACCGGTTGTTTCGCGAAAGTTAAAACTTTCTCCTCCCTCGTGCTCCTCTTTCTCGGTAAGAAAGAATAAGAAACAAGAGGAGGGATCCCGCCACCACCTCGGTCGTGCCGCTTTCTTCCCCAATTAATTACGGCGTCACAAAGACTTTAGCCCCGCTATGAAGATGTAAAAGTTGGCCAAAGAATGGGGTCTAGGAGGAAGAGATTACACGGGAGGGCGGAAAGTAAGCGATCACGAGGCCGGCATAACTCAGCCACAAAGGCCTTCCTTCCGGCGCGGCGTGCCACTTGACCTCCAGGGCACCCCCTGGCTGCAGGCCGCGGAACCACGCTGGTCAGCACAGCCGTTCAGGCAGTGGCGGAACCGAATGAGACGGAAATGAGTGACTCTTGGAACTGTATCATCGATAGAAGAGTTCAATCTGAGGAACGGTCGATTGGTTAATGTTCAGTTTTGGTTGAGAGTGTAAATCAACGAACTGATTCAATAGGTCAAAGTATTAAATTGGAACATTTGTTTGGTACGGGGCGAGTGTATATTTGAAGGGATGGTTCTGTCAAAGATGTGATCTGGTAACGGGTATGGTACACTCCTGCGAGTGAAAATTATTAATATAGTGCAACAAAATCTTCTCGGGTGTCCAGCGGATACCTGATGAAGACAGCAGAGTCAGCTGTCGAAACGTCGTGTTTTTACCTCATCATCCGGCTGGACAACCGAGAAGATTTTGTTGCATCAATACGCCGGGAAAGTCTCCACTTACACATTAATATAGTGGTTGCAGATAAAGTATTTGATCAAATAATAACCAGAGGCTTCATTGTTTCGAAATGTTCTTATTCTGTTCTTATCTTTTACTGTAATCTTCATTTTGTTTTCTTCTTTAAAAAATAATTAATCAACGCATAGAATAATATGAGTAATCAGGCATTATTCATATAACAGTTTGACTGAAATTTTGGAGTGGCCAGACGACGAATGCATGCAACTGATAAAAGGATGAGGAAATCTGATTACTTATCGAAGCTCCATTCAGGCACAAACATGTTCTCCTGACAAAGCTTCTAAGGTAAAAGAAAAATTTGTTTATAAACATCAGTTCCAGAAAATAGTCTACAGTGTAATCAAGCTATGAATTTCTCACTAATATAGTGCAAATGAGAATTTTCTCTGTTCAAAATTATTTTTTTTATTAATTGAATATATTCAAAAGCTAAAAAATGTACAGGGGAACAATAGACAGAACTAGTTTAAGCATTTTGTACTCTTGTCCTCTGATTTGTAAAATTTATAATACTTATTTCTGAACAATTAATTCTCCTTCGTCCATACCAAATTGAAGTATTAGAGTGGAAGAAAAATAAAATTCTCGAAGAAAGACACTACTAGTAAACCACTGCTTAAAGTTAAAAAATTTCATACAGCTGGTAATTAGAAGCTGTTTATGTTATAAAATTTATAACCATACAAGCTAGATGCCATTTCCAGAAATTGCTGAACTTGAGATTCGTCATAAAGGTACCATTACTAATTTTAAAAGAACACAAAATAAAACATAGCTCTAAAAATTCACTGGTATTCGTTCAATGGAAACTTAATTCTCCTTATAGAAGAATTTTACCGCAAATATTCAATGTATTTGTAGGTTTCTTATTTACTCACCGGTTTAAGATGAGGACCAAAAAATATGGTTTAAAGAATAACTACATCCCAGACGGTTTAAAAACCCGTAATTCATAGCTGTTTGTGAAATTTGAGTCACAGTGGTGCTATCTTGGGTTATGACATTTATAACATAAAAACTTCCCGTCAGCATATGAAACTCCATTCTAGAACAAACTCTCCCTCTGAACTTTATTCTAGGGACAAAATACTTACATCTTTATCGTATAAAAATTAAAATTAATAATGAGGCAAATTAAATTGCCGAATTAAAAAAATCCTATGTAAAACGAGAAAATCTAGTTGATTAATAATAATTGATGTTAGTAAATCAAAGTGATGACTGTGGATAGGAAAACAAAATGCCAAACGAAAAATTTACAAGTCAAAAATAAGTTTCTATCCCACACCAAATACTCCTTCTTATTAAAACTATTGTGTACAACACCATTAGACACTAATTTTAAAAATTAATCTCTAAAATATTTTTATGAAACAGAGAAACTTATACGCAACATTTTTTTCTCAGAGTAACCCAACTCCAATATTTCTCAAAACATCATCAATATGACCATTATGAATCCAGGTCACATTAACGCTTATTTTATGTAAGGGAAAGTTTAGATGCTGTGAAGAGAATCTTGGCAATCAGTTGCGCCTCGTCGAAGTAATTAGAGACGGGATAATAAAGGCGAGAAGAAGCCAAAAGAGATTCTGCCATTACATTCTGATGGAACTATTCTGGCATTCGCCTGGAGTTATTTCGGGAAACCATAATAAATCGAAATCTGGGTGAGCGCACGAGAGTTTGATTGCGCGTCTTTCGAAATGCCATGCACGAAGATTATAGCTCACTCAACAAGCTCCCTGCTTTTCATTTGATCGAGTACAGCCGAGGAGGATCATAGGTAACCAACAGAGGACGCCGGGTCGAATCCCCATCCGGTCATCCAGATTTGGGTTTTCCATGGTTTCCCCAAATCACTCCAGGCTAATGCCGGGATACTTTCTTCAAAAAGGCAATGGCCAAATTCCTACCCGTTCCTTGTCCCCCATCCCATCCCGCCTCTAATGACCTCGACGTCGACGAGGCGTAAAGCCTTAAGTAAAAAAATAAATAAATAAATAAATAAAGGTAACCAACGGAATATGAACAAGCCTGGCCTTCATGAAGTAAAAATTGCCGTTTTCCACTGAATAATTTCAGGAATCCATAAAAATCCGCACCGGAATTCGAACGTGCATATTCTTAATAGCAGGTTCTAACGCGTGTTAAACTAATCTGATTTGGTATATTTCCTCATGGAACGAACGAGTATGTAACAACAGTTTGAAAAGTTCTGAATCATTTTTCAAAAAATTGCTATAAAAATTATTCTGAGTTTATTGCGAAATTGTTTCAAGAACGTTTTCTATATTTCTACATAGAGATGATCGGAAAATTTGTATGCAATTTTTATCTGGCAATCCATTGAAACTATAATGCTTCAGTACGTTGATGCAACGATTAGTTTATTCTTCGTAAAGTATAAATTCAGAGCGTAAAGTTCCTGATGGTCATTAAATTTCGGACCCGTGGGATAAAACAAGCAAATAATTTTAAAACACGGTGCTGTTAAATCGTGTGACCACTTTGTATTCAAAGCTGTCAAAGTTTAGGCATTAAAATAACAGCAGTAAAAATTCAGAACATAAAGTTTTTACGTTGCTTTTGTCGATAAAGTGACCAGAGTACCATTTTGTGGCTACTAAATTTACCACTACTGTGTCAAATTTCACATAAATAGGTCAAACAGTAAAATCTTCTAGCAGAATTTGAGTATAGTTCTACTTGCAACTCGTTCGACTGTAATGGTTCGTTAAGCACCGTGTTCCTGGTGTACAGTGAGATGAAGTGGTTCAACATAGGAGAATTGAACTGTATACAACGCAAGGAACAATAAAGCGACGTTTTAATAAACAGATAAAACGTCTAATTGGAATAACATTGCCACCAGGAAGCACTTTCCGCTGCCGCGCTTGTATAAGGAAATGCAAAGGCTTATCCCGACGTCATGCAAAGTGACTTATCCATGATTAAAGATGAGGTTTACGCGCGGCAGAAACAACCAATTTCGCTGTTGTGTCCCACGAGACGGTAGATTGGCGAAATAATTACGGAGGCAAGTGAAGCACGCGCGCCAAGATCAAGAAGAAAACACAGACGAGATGGCGGGCGACGGCAAAAGGCGCGGAGGAAGCTCGGGAGGCCAAGGAGGTCTGGAAAAGCGTGTAAAGCAAAGTTAATGAAGGAGAAATGGCAGTAGGCAGCAGCAGGGCTGGCGGAAGCCTCGGCTTCATTAATAAGCGCTGGCCTCAAGGTGAGCATAATCCCCGCCACGCGGCGCTGCCGTCTGTGTTTAAACTTTCCCTTTTGTGACGCCTAAAACAAAAACGTAACGTAATAATAGTAGTTGCCTGCGATGAGGAGGCTGTAGCGGCAGCGACAAATTGTTCGACAAGGTGCCGCGTGGCGCGCTACGGGCGTAGCGGTTACTTTGTAGTTGAATGATTTGGCGCCAGGTTCCGCGAGTGAGCCCTTCCAGGTGGAACTTCACTGCTTCCGAATGTTTTGTGATATAGCTCACTACTAACGTCAGGTTGCTCTAACGTTTCATTCCAGTGGCAAAAATCTTCAGATTTTTAAATTCTTCTGTTTCATACTTACAGCAGATGGAAACATACTGATATTATATGTAAGATTTGGCAGATGCTTGAAAGAAAGTTCATTTCATGTAGACATTTCACGTTACATAACGTTCTTCACTATTAATATGATAGTACACGAGGAAAGACGCGGTATAGTAATGTAGCATAATCTAGTGACTACTTTTTTCTTGATTTTTATATGATCATTTCCTAAATTTAATAATAAAATTGACATGCTGGTAACTTTGGAACTGCTAGCTGTTAAAAAAATTCGTGTGTGTTCCTTATTTCTGGTAGATCTGACAGTAAGCTTCTGACTTTGAGTACGGACTCAATTACCAAATGCTTTTAATGTCACGAGATTACATAAAATACTATTTCATTACTCCACTGATTGGAAATAATTTACAAATGAATATATCAAAATACATAGCTAACAAACGTTTTTTTGTCTCGAAGTTTTGAGGATAATTTCTTTTAAGGATTATTATTATTTCGTATCAGAAACATACAGTTACACAATTACAGTCATCAAACCAGAACTTGGCCACTTCCAGTGCATTTTCTGAGGCCTCATACAGTTCAGCTGCCGAGCAGGATGCTGGACACAGTCCACACTGGAGCATGTGCTGGACAGTCTGGTCCTCACCGCAGTCGCACTTGATATCACTGATCTCAGTATAGCCCCATCTTGCTAAATTCACTTTGGATCTGCCCACTCCTGATCTCAGCCTATTAAAAGATTTCCATGTCAACCATCCCTTGTCATAACCAGGTGGCAAAGATTCAGACACTCTTCCCCAGCCATGCGGAAGGGGAGCCTTAGCTTCCCATAGTTGTAACCTGGCTTCTTCAGTTGTTGTTGTAAGTTCCTGAGATATTCTTAGGAAACTTTTCCTGGACTTAAGTCTTTGCCTGTGAGGGATATACCCATATAGTGGATGAGATTTTTCATGGTTCACTTTCCTCCTTTCCTTGTTCACTGCTATTTCCCTTCGAACAGAAGGTGGTGCTATTCCTGCGAGACGGTGGAGCCATTCGACTGGAGTTGATTTTAAGCAGCCTGTTATGATTCTGCACGTGTCATTAAGTGCAATGTCTACTTGTTTGGCATGGGTTGAACTGTGCCATACGGGACAGGCGTACTCTGCAGCCGAATAACATAGTGCTAAGGCAGAAGTTCTAATTGTTTCAGGTTGGCTGCCCCACTGCGATCCAGCCAGTTTCCTTATGAGATTGTTCCTACTGGAAACTTTCAGCTTGGAGTTCATGCAATGTTTCCTGAATGTAAGTGATCTGTCAAGGGTCACTCCTAGATATTTTGGAGTATCACAGTGTTCTAGTTCGACCCCCGACCATGTTACCTTTAACCTACGATTTGCTTCTTTATTTCTTTTAAGGATGATTTCGGGAGTGAGCAACTTCATTATATTATACGCTCAAGAGCTTCCTATAGGGCTACTTAATTACGTGTGTCAGAACGCTTTATTACGTTTGCCTGAAATCTCCACGGCTTTAAGAAATGTTAAGCCGTCATAAAAATAAACGCTGAATAGTACCAGCAGACTGTGGTATGTATACCACTGGCAGTACACAGTGACCCCTCGAGGACAGGCTATATAAAGTACATTGTGATAGGATTGAACCTACACTGAGGGTGTAAAAAAATAAGAAATACAGAGGAGGGCAGTTAGATTTCTTTCAACGCTTTTCCATAGAATTCAGTAACTATTATTATTATTATTACTGTTGTTATTACTCAACGATTCACTAAAAGTGGATGGTGGAGGGTAAATTTCACCTATTTACCGTTTGTGCATTGGAAGGGATATATGGGATGTGGCAGGAGGCACCCATGGGCTATTTTAAGGAGCCTGGAGCCATGGAAAACCCTGATCAAGATGGTTTGAGGGGCTTATCGAGACCTACTAATATCGGATTCCAAGTTATCTCGCTCGTTAAATCCTTCCTATTCCATTCCCTAATCGCTTATGGAAAAAATTATTATGATAATGAATCGGTAATTCATGATGATCTAAGAGTCATTCGTAGACTGTAGAACGATTAAAAAAGCGCAGATTGTGCTCAGGACAAACATTGGTGGTGGGGCTGAATGAGTATTGGTAGCGGAGTAAGTAGAAATATATTATTGAAACAGGGATATTTGTAAGCAAGGCAGTCAGCGATTTGAACTCGTGGAAGCAGGTTAAAAAAGGCTTTCCTCAAACAGTGAAAGAAATTAAAATAATAATTGATACGAAACCGTGTTTTTATGGAAATTACCACTCCAACACAATCTCCATTACAATTAATAACAGATAGCACTGTAATCGTAATTAAACAAGTGGTAGGGAAACTGACGATTTAATTTATCATAGCTGTACTTTGCTTTCCTGAGCGCGCTGTGCGGCGTGTTTTTTCTCCATACAAAGCCCAGAGTCGTGTAAGCCAGCCTGTCCTCCGGACTTAATATCAGCGCTCGACGACAGGCATGGGGCGGACCTGCCCCCTCGTACAGCATTAAACCGCCCTCCCCAGCCCTCGAGCAGCCGTGTGTCATAATTACAGGCATAAACTCCCGCGGAAAGGGAACCCATAAAAATTCGCTTACGGCTACAATAAAGGCGTCTGCACCCACGCAGACTGCCCGCCTAGTAGCTGTGCCGCCGCGGCGTTGCCACACTGTTGTTAACTTACCGTTAGTGGCACAACTTGACAGTCCCAGTCACCTAGTTCACAGTCTAACAGGAACAGTAGCAGATATCAGATAGCGACTCGAAAAAAAGTATCGATTTTCAGGTGATTGAAAATGTGAAATATCTCTTCCGTTAACACTGGTACGATTCGATTCCATGTAAAATCCCGTCTCCCAATGTGAGGAGTCCTTCGTAATACAATCGTTTGCAATCTTTGGTGTATTCAGTGCTTGTGATGTAAACCTGTGATTCACATGGTTTACACACTGTAGACGCGGACCCGCACTAAGGTAACAAGAACATTTTTGTTATTTAAAAAAAAAAAATTGTAAAATTGCATAAAATATTATATTTTACGAAATGAAGTAATAACGTCAGCCCTAGTTTCGTTTTAGAACGTTAAATTTTATGTTTTATGAGTTGTACCAAAGGTCATGTTAATAATGCTCTGTATCATCACTAGATGTACACATGGACCTACCGAATAGTGTAACTTTTACGCAGGCAAACTAAACGCATAAGATATTAATGATGCTGACCAGTTTACTGCATGTTAATTTATAAGTGAAATAAATATTGTTGAGACAAAACTGTGAACCTGAGCTGTCCGGAGACCGCCTAAATGTGTAACTTTGTTGGTTGAGTTTATATAGTCGCAATATTGTGTGGGTAACTCAACCGCCTTATGATTCGACTATACAGACTACATCAATCTATTTGATTCAGCGATGTTTCCACATTTTGTCTGTAAGTCATCCAGTTACTGAAAAACCAACGCCTGATCGCTGAAGGAAGAGCACTATCGCTATGACATTTCGTTCATAAGAGACTATGCTCAATGTGTTGCTGCTTCATCCGTAGTTACCGGGATTCTAAACTTTGAAAACATTCCTCACATTAATGAAATGAGATGCGTTGGCAGAAAAATTACCAACATTCCTGTTATGAGAACTGCAAAAGCAAGAAGACAACATGTGAGTACAATAAAATTTATTCAAGACATTAGGTAAATAACAATACACAAATGATTAGTATCACTGACGTGTACATGAACTTTGACCGTGATAATTCAGTATGGTGTGAAACCACGACGTGCTACAATCTGAGACTCTAGACATCGTGGCAAAGGGAGCCTTGATAGGCAGCTGAGGAATACATTGCCACGCGGTTTGCAGACCCTTCTTATAATATGTGGGTAAAATTTTATCTGTGTACCAAATTTCAGCTTTCTGCGGCTACGGAAAATACATTAGAGTTTTTATGATCATCAGTCAGTTAGCGAATGATAAAATTGCTGAAGTTTGCATCCTAACAACATCCGAACTAAGAACAGTAAAAAAAAAAAAAAAAAAGTATATTTGCTAAGATTGCAGATATAACATAACAGAAATTTGAGACATGTAGCATGAATACGAATGAAGAAATTGAGGTTCCAAAATCACCCAAATCGCTTTGAGAAAAGGGTAGGCGGGTAGGCAGTGCCGCCGTTGACTCGACTTGGCGGGTGCACGGCAAGAGCGTTAAGGTTCTACGCCATGCCCTATGATTGGCCAAAACGGCTAATAGCTGACAAAGTTGTTACAAGATTGCAACGCTTTGTTAGAAAACTGAATGTCCACTCAGCTAGTGGTGGTCGTGCACTAGGACGGCCCAACTGTCTCCAGCATTCGCCCCACGTACAAGGTGTGTTGAACGCTATTCCAAACTTCGGCAACAAACAGCCCCACTCGCTTCCTTGATGCTGAACTTAGCGCTAATGCTGAGAATGCCTGTGTTGTCTCCGTGGGGGAGACAACACTGCTTTTATTTCTTCTCGTCCGTTATGCGGCAGCGCGTCTTTAACGTTGATTGCGACCAATTTCCGGGGCGCCCCGTTTATTACTTCCGAAATTATTTTTCTTCCCCCACACTCGCTGACCGCGTCTCCGTCCTGGCTCCCTGCCTTCATATTACTCACCATCTTGTCCCTTCCTCCGCTCAAATATCTGCTTTCTGAGCAGTCTCGATCCATAAACAATACTTTTTGAAGGATAATTTGTTGGTTATGGTCGTTTATAGTCGAAATTAACTATTGTTAAAGCTGCAGTTGAAAGATAGGTAATGTATGTTATTGATTTTAAGCAATAATATATCGTGTACTGAATCAACATCAGCATTTTGCACATACTCTTAAAATTAAATATACCATTAATTCTGAATTTTATCTTACATCAAATAAAATATTACAAATACTTTAACTATTACGTACAAAGTAACAAATTTCGTAAAACAGTTTTGTAGTATAAATAAAAAGTAGAGAATGGTAAGATCAATACTGTTCATTCCGGTAACAACTACGATCAGATTCTTCACTTAATTTCTTTTAATGTCTAAATTAAAGCTTTGGTGTTCTCTAATATCTATTATTGATTCAAAAATATTTTTCTCATGTTCCAAGATTTATATTTGCACCACGTTTAATTTTTTTTCAGAGAGTTTTCAATGACTGTTTGCTATTCAGTATTTAATGTTCGTCATAGGACGGTTACTAAGCAATAATAGTAAGGTCGTTGACAATGAACGTCAAAATATTAAGTCGTAATAAAAAACCAGAATATTATTCAGCTCTCTGAATGTAATCGCATCATCAAAATCATTTATCCACACGTATATGATGATACAAAGTAAACTTCTCTTTCTTTTCCTTCAAGAGCAATTAGCCCCTAGATTTAACTAATGCATAGTCTCCTAAAATCATGTCAAATGTAATTTACAATAGAAAACTCGTATCAAATGTATTAAATTCTCCTTCTTCTCTACATCATAAATTCAAATCACTGCATTGTATGTTTTAAGTAATATACATGACTTTTCTTTCATTATTATTAATAAATCTTGGCATCATAGCATTCAATCCATTTTTAGGATAGTTGGAGTCTGTTTCACTTAATATTAGTTTATTTGAAGCCAATTTCATATTCAACTCAAGACAAAACGAATCATCCTTGATAAATACTTATATATCTCTCTGTCAGAACTAGCTAACCAAGACCCTGTAACACCTTTCCGTTATGCCATTACTCTGAGATGGACTGTTCTTGAAATATCTCTCCTTTCAGCATCTACCACACGTTACATGTCTCCCGCAATATTCAGTTAGATAAGATCGAAGTTTTTCTCGGCGTTGGGAGTAAACATAATATTCTTGGTTAACTAGCCAAGTTAACGAGGATTTTACATACGGGTATTTCACCGATCGAATCTCTGTTTCCATCTTCTGGTGAAGTCAGCTTTATCAGAAATTCACGACAGTGTTTTGATCGTCGAAATATCGTGTTTTAACACCCAGTTAACGCTAGTCAGCCCCGAACATTATATTAATATTCGGTTAATTCTGGTTTTGGTTTTATCTAGACGTATCTGATGTTAGAAAATAAGCTTCTCAATATTTTCCTTCAGAAACTATTGTATTTAACTAATGGACAGATCTGAATCCAGAAGGCTCCTAAAATAAAATAAAACAACTCTTCAAAGAGACTGAGTTATAATAAGATTATATTACGTCAGCAAGAAACATTGAACCTTTGTCCTTGAATTGAGGTGGCAGGAAGAAAATTTTTAAGGCTTGTAGTAAAATATACTTTATTGTGGAAATATAAAAGTGAAAAAAATTTCAGAGATATGCATATATTCAATTTAAATGACAAAATTGAGAAATACTGAAGCAATGTGTAGCAACATGCCTGAGAATACACAGTAAAGGCATCTCTAAAAAAATTGAATTTATGAGCATCAAGAACAGAGATAAAGATTAAAACCCACTGGAAGATTGAAACAATAGTTATATTCTTAAACAGAGTCCGAAACAGGCGACAATGGCCTAATGTTTGCAGGTGGATGATAACGATTAGGCCTATATTAATTTGTACCAACCAAAATATTTTTAGTGTCACTCAGAACCGTACGACAATGGTTTTATACATGCGTACAAAAAAATTAAAAGCTTTTGATACTGAACATTTCACAGTGACTGAAAATAAGTCGAAATATGGTCACCACCTCTGGCACACCTCATGCTACTTTAAATAAAATATTCAATAGAAGAAACACCACTTAATCACTACATGCACTCACACACACATTAATAGCTATTTTACTGCAAAATAAAATCTCACTTTGATGTTTAGACAGAAAAATCTTTATTTAACGTTTGTAAACAAAAATCACACAACATTAATTAATTAGAATTATATAAAAAGATCAGAAAACTGTAAAATTTGGAAGTTAAGTATCTAAAGATTTGATTTTAAAACTTTGAAGGGTTATTTAGTAACGTTAAGTAATGTGAAAGTTGATCAGTCAGGTGAGAGAAATTTAGAAACCAGACATTTCACACACCATCCGCTCATCCCTGTAGCTGCAAACTAAAATCTCACAATAACATAAATGACGGCAGCAGAGAATTCAAACAACAGGATTTTAAAAATCAAAATCTCTTTGACACACCAACACCGTTCGTTGCAATTAACCCCGACGGGGTTATCTCCGTCAGAAAATCATACGAGCACTCTGATATAACTGTCAGTAAATATTCCGTGTGGCACTGATTTTTAAATCCCGATTTATAGCCGGAAAAAAGGGTTGAAGGGAAATTTCCTAATCGACAACGTGGGCTTCAGTTTGATTCTCAAGTACTTTGTTTCATGCCAGCGAAACTAATACCCGGATCTGATGCGATTGTCAGCGGCAAATCCGATAAATACCGGAGGGTCCGTCCTCCAATTAGTCGAGTGGCTAGCTGGACAGACAGGCCCCGGGGCAGGGCCTTTCGCATGCAGATGATGGCACGCCTGTCTGCAGTCCCGCTCACAATAACAACCCGCGACGGTACAACAGCAGGGATAATTACCCATTACAAAGCTTTGTCTGCCTTCTTTGTGACTCCCTCATTGCTTCTCCAATTTGCTAAAAACAAGAGTGGGACCAAGGAGGGCGAATGGGCGATTCCGACGCGAAAGCCAGCCAGTCCCCTCTGTGGCAGCTTCCGTCGCCACGGCAACCGGAAGCCGCCACTGGTGTTCTGCGAATGAATGTTATGAGACAACCATAATCAAAATTCAGAGCCCTTAGACAACGACTGTAAAACAGCCTTTAATCTATGTGGGTGTTGAAACAAGAAACATTTGCAACTTATTATCTGTAACTGGTTGTGTTTTCCAGAGAATTTAACCTTAGTATTATTCATCGCAGTTTACCACCAGTGCATTCTTACTGTACTGACTTACACAGCGAGCTATGGAAAGATCAGTGCTAGGTTTAAATAAAAATGACGAGAGCAGCCGACATTAGATCATTCACAGGGGACAGTGGGCCGGCTGTGTAGCTCAGACGATAGATGCACAAATGTTGTGTTAGAGCTGGTTTTCAAACAGAAGGGCTAATAACTAACTTTTTATCATTGAGCAATAAAATGAAAATTTTTGCTAAAATTATACTGTTACTTACTTATTTACTGTTGTTTTCATAAGACTGTTGTTCACACAAAAAGCAGTTGGAAAAAAAAAACTAGGAGAATGTGAATCCTATTGAAATTTGTATTTCGCGAAGTGGCTACACTATATACAGGGCGTTTAGGATGATAATACAAATTCGTGGTTGGTGGAGATGGGCCTTTCTTTCAATATATGAGCTATTTTTCGTAGATATGAAACGATTAGGCATTCCGCTCATGGTACAGGCGTACATAAAAAAAAAAAAAAAACAGCTTATGAAGAAAACCCCATCACGAAGTGCAGGTGAGTGAGTTTAATAGTTAATTAATAAAACGAATATTACGCTAAGTTTCTAAGACACGTAATCATCCGGATTTTGTAACATATCCCACTTGTCGTTCGATACCGTATATGGGATCAGCATTGTGGATTCCAAGTTTTATTTTGAAGTGTTGCTAGTGAAAATCTTGAGACCTTCTCTAAAAGTAAACGGGAAGATGATGCCTCGTTTCTCAGCCAGTCCGTTCATCGGATCTAACCCCAGTTGATTTTTCTTGCGGTATCATGTGAAACGGCTTTGTTAACGCGATCCCTGAAGAAACTGAAGAGGATTAATTGACAAGAAATTGCGCGATCTGTGACATTGTTGGAGCGACATCTGGACCGTTCCATTGGGTAAAAACGAACTTAGTGGAACGTTGCCATGCCTGCATCGAAGCTCAGGGATCTTGTTCTGGACAACTGTTTCAAATGTATGCTGAGCTTGTGAAATTTATGCAGGTTGGAAATATGTGTTTACATCTATAATTACCACATGAAAGAACCTAAGATGAAAAAAGAGGGAACGGTGGAAACACCGGTGGAAGATAAAGTTGACCAACGATAATTGTGGGACAGAATAATGTCTGTGATGATTAGTCAAGGTGCAATATTTAAATATATATATATATAAAACTCCCCACCACGGGTGCAATCCTACCCTTCGCTCTTTTTTCATCTTTGGTTCATCCATGTGGTAGGTTTGAATGTGTTCACATCTTTCCTCCTGCCATATTTCTCGCCTCCTACATGAGTAAGGTTAATAACGGAAATATTGTAACGTGTGTTTGTGTTATTTTATGTTGCTTGGCGCTCCTACCATCATCTGTGGTAAGTATGTTATTTTACCAATCCTATGTTATTTCCATTGCTTAGCTGCAGTTTCGTTTTCATCATTGTTCTGTATGCTTATGAAAGTAATGCAGCTAAAGAATACTATTACATTTGTAAAAAAAGATTCGTAACATCTCATAATGCACTTTCATTTTGGCTTATGAACTTGAACCTCAAATTGAAGCATTTGTCCTTGTCCACCATCGCACAATCACGGGAAAAACTTTCCCAACTGCAGAAAGTAATAAGAAAATAATTACTATGTTTCCACCAAGTTTCCTTGAAAACGAGTTTCTATCACGATCCAGATAATTCCGCGAAGTGAATATAGTAGCATCAGCGAACGATAGTTAGGTTAAGTGTAATATGTGTATATGATTGAAAACTTGAAAATTGACCTTTAATCAACCAGTACATACTGGTAATTTTGGGTTGTTTGTTACTTTGGGACGATCAAAGCTTTTGATAACATCCCACTATTTACAAATGTTATCCTTAGACATTATTCTGCCCATTCCTACCAATTGAGATGACTTAGAAGCTAGAGAAGATATAAATAAAATCTATTATTTGTCAGTAACAAACAATAGCCTTGTCAGTCCTCAGAATAGCCCGGAACTGGGCATTTACAGCTGGAATAAACATTTCTGCTCAGGCTTTCGTAATTCTATCAGGGAAACAATCAACTTGTCGGAAGACAATGAAAACAGTGATTGCCATTAACATCTGCATTCCGAGATACGTCGCTACGGAATGGTACCCCTGCTGATGACGTAGCCAAGTTCCATTGAGATTACTTACAGCAAGACTGTCTGCAGACAAGCAATTAGCAACGGGCAGATTAACACGGTAATTCCCGAAAAGAAACGTAGGGAGGGGGGAACGGACGGGGAGGGAGTGACTGAAAAGACGGCAAGTGGAGAACACCGGGAGGGAGGGGAGCAGGAGGGGGTGTTACATTAATGAATAAAATTAGAAGACGGAAACAGGAAAAAGCAGCAGCGGATGAATACAGTTTGTCGGCGAGAGGGAGCTGGCGGAAACCTGAGATTAAAGTGATAATTAGAGCCTCCTGGAGAATGACAGGTAATGGGGGAGTGAGATGTCGCGGAAAATGTAACAGCTTCTCCTGCGGAGCGTTGGCCAGCCCCTTGTGTCGGCGGCCACCTCGGCGTCTTTTGTACGGGCAAACCGCGTTGTTCTCGCGCAGACAGCCAGCCGCACCCATCTAATTAGCTCGCCGCGTGTTCGGCTGGCTGCCGCACTAAAAGGAGACACCGAGGCTGGTACCTGCTAACTGCAAGTCCAGCGCTTCCCTAATTTTCTGTCCCGGTTACAACTTCCACATTCACATGGCACTGTATTACCTTAACTGTTTGTTTATTTCGTATGCATTTTTCATTGTAACCAGAAGTGGGTTGTCACAATGATTTACTTTATCAGAAGCAGTGTGGTATTTGTACTTTGAGGAGCTAACACTGTCGGTGGACACAAAGTAATTGAGTCCATTATCCCCAGGAATATGCATACAGTAGGCTGCATGTGTCTTCTGAACAGTTTAAGTGGATAACCCCCATTAATGTGTTAAGGGGTGGACGCAATTGCTGAGTGAATATGGTGCCATTGTATTGAAGTAGTTACTGTCGAGGAAGATGTGTTGTATTAAGTGATTTTGTGAAGCCGTATAATTATGTTGTATGATATGCCAAGAGGCCACGATTATGTTGTTTTAAACCACAGGTATGGCAATGTTGCACACTTAAAGCATACGTTTATGAAGTAAACAGCCACAGTAAAGTTGTACACAGATTGCATATTTGGTTATGAGTTGAAGAAACACGATCGAAGTGAAGCTTGTACACTGTTAGTTTTATTTTGAGATGTTTCTTGGGTATAAATGTTAAATAAGTATTTGGTTGTATCGAACTTAAGTCACCAGTGATAAATTGTTCTAAGAAAACACTGAGAAATGGTATTAAGTTGAGATAAGCATTTTCATGTGTGGTCATTTAAGTAGTATACTAATACGAATAAAAATAATTTCCACAAAGGATCTATATATTAATACGCTAAGCGAAAACTTAGGATCCCTTTTTAAGAATATTGCGCGCACGGAGAAGTGTGAGGTTTGGCTTGTTAAATTTTATATGGAGAAGAAGTGCAGAAAGCTAAAATCTATATATAATATGTGTTACAAATACATTAAATAAAATAAAATAAAGCATTCGTTGTTTACATTAAATTGTTTTTTAGTGGCAACGACACTTAGCGATTCTGCCAATGTCTGTGGTCTTTGGTCAAGAGGAAAGGAAAAAATATGATAAGCATAGTTAATACATGTTACAAATTCACTATTAAATAAAAAGTAAATTCGCGAACGTGTGTTTGCGTGAAATCGGATCAGAGTCAACTATCTGACGTGTGTTTCCAGCATTGAGATACTCTGTGGTCTTTGGTGAAACCAAAGAGTCGCATAAAGTAGATATTAATCTTTGAAGTTATAAAACGAACATATAGAACAGGAATGTAGCGATTCTGACAGATACTATATACCTTCTTTTAATTATTTAAAAGGTTAAACTTTGGTAAAGGGTCTTTTGATTTTTGAATTTCAGTAATTTTACTACGGATTTTTTTTTTTTTTTTATTCAGATATTTCCATTATGCCTCGATATAGAACATTGACAGGTCAGAAGAGAGAGACAGAGGGAATACCTATGTGAGTGAAATTCAAAATGATAATAAACCAAATTTAAGTAGTGAACAGACAAAGTGATGAAATTATTTTGATGGATTTATTTAAATGTGGACTAAATGTCATTCCAAGAAATATTTGTAGTTTCGCATTTACAATGCAGTTTTTGAAATGCAAAACATTTCGAATCAGAAGTCACTTCAGCTGAAAGGACTGCATTTACCTAATTTTCTCATAAAGCTAAAGCAGTTTTACCGGTCCTAAGTTAAAATGAATATTTTAAATCATTGTATGATGGACCAATTTCAGATGAAGCATCGGTAAATATAAAGTCAAAAATTATTTTGAAAACATTCATAAATACATTTCATTTTTTGTTATTGTTAGTTCAGAAGCAAAAATTTAGGATTCAGTCACGCTTGGAGTGTATCATTTTAATTTTGTAGGTATTGCAGGGAATTAAGGCAACCAACACAAGCTAATAATGTATTGGTACATGCTCGCAGTCAACGACGTCAATGTACACAGTATATAATATTGTTTATCTATGCTCGCAGCAAATGCAACATAACAAATTAAAATAATGTTGATTACTCTTTCACGAAAGAAACTAAATAAGTTAATGAAATACGGTCGAATTTCGATCCCTGGGCGGATCATTAGTACACTGTAATTTGTTTAATAAATCTAAGTTTGGTATTTAACCTGTAGGCTGATTGCACCCTCCCGAAGAAGGTATACTTAGCCTAGTATTAAATGTAGGGTGGTGAGTTACTTTACTCCTTACCTAACCTAACCGCATAAAGGACACCAGTACGTTAACGTGAAATCCTAACCACGGAAGCTTTCCATCATATTTCACATTACATAGAAAAACTATGCCAGAGATGAAGGTTGGATTAGGGGCCTATGAATATTCCCACTGAGGCAGGTATTCGAACCACTCAGATGCATTAACCACTGAGCCACCAGGCCCCTCTCTTAATTTGTTTACGCATATTATGATGTTTCATAAATGAAGAGGAAAACAATTAAAATTCAAGTTTCATCTAAAAAATCCAACTTTGTAAATTAAACTCCTTATTTATTTTAGACTAAAACTCAAATAAATTAACATCTATTTTTTGTTGTTTGCCTACTGGAAATGCTTTGTACTCAAAAATCTGAAACTACACAAAATCAATAGGGGTACATTTTTTAGCAATATGAAATTTAATTTTATATATTTTCCTCCTTCTTTAAATTCACAAGGAAATTTTTATATTATGTTATAATCTGTATTTATAATTTGTACAGAGGAGCAGACGAAAATCCAAAATAGTACTTGCAGATTCATTCATTGCAATATAAATGCTCCGTGTTACCTCAGTTGTAATCGAAAATGAAATATACGACATCATTTTCACACATTATTATGAACATGGACTAATATTTGCAAAATACAAAGCTTTGTAGCATTCTGACTGCAACACCGAAAGAATAAAACATAATTTAAAAAAACTTTCATTTCTGTAAGAAACTGATTACTATTAAAAAAATATTCGAGAGAAATGTTGAATTAATTAGATAATTATATAACGCCAAACGATATATGCTTTTATTGTTCCAAAAGCAAAATGTGTATTATAGATTATAGAGGAAAATCAGAATTAATTCACTCTGAAACTTTTAAAATCCTGAGATCATAAGCTTCCGCTGCCGGAGTCAGTTGTCTCTCAGCAGTTCTGCCCCAGAAGAAGACCGCCGAATTACGATCGAAACAACGGCTGCACTCATCATGACGAGGCGTCACCCGGACAACCAAAAGACAAGTTCTAGAATCCTGAGATGCACCATAGATGTACAATAATCTTCTCTAATAAAATTCTGCAATGGATACAGTGCCAGTGTTTATTCAGTAATATTATTATTATTACTCCGCGATTCACTAAAAGTGTGTGGCGGAGGGTGCATTGCACCTATCGAAAAGGGTTATGGTTTGGAAGGGTTTTAAGAGATATGACAGGAGGCGCCGATGGGCTAGTGTGAGGAACCATCCTCGCATTCGCGTAGAGTGATCTGGGAAAACCATGGAAATGTGTAAAACAGTTTTTATAATTGTGAAATAGAAGATCTGTAAGATGCATAAAGTGCTGTTCCAGATCGCCATGTAAATACCATCACCCTAGCTGTAAGTAAAATGTAAATATGTATATAATAATTTATAATTCCTCTGTCAAATGTAACATATCACATGTAAAAACAAATTCACAGCCACTGACGATGCCCCACACCATAAGGGCGAAACGCGTATGGAAATAAAGAAAACAGTAACATCAACAGTTGTTCCAGACGGAATTTTGATTTATAAGCTTTTGATAATGTTAGGTGGGACAAGATGTTCAAACTTTTAAAGACGTCAGGTCTAAAATATCAAGATAGAAGAATACTTTATGAACTGTATAAGAATCAAATGGCTATAATAAAAGCAGAGAACCATGAGAGACATGCATCAGTTATAAAGAGTGTGAGTCAAGGCTGTAGTCTATCTCCATTAATATTCAACTTGTATGTAGAAGAAACAATAAAGAAAGTAAAAGAAAACTTGTCACGTGGCATCACTGTTAAGGAGAAAAAATCGCTATACTATGCTACGATTTGCTGTTAGTAGAACAGGCTGTGGATATTGAGAATGACATGAAAAAAGTACTGAAGGAAGATTTTGGACTGATTATAAATCAAACGAAGCAGAAATGATACCAATACTAGTAGATTAAATATAAAAATAGGATCGGATGCAATAGGAGAAGTAAGTGAATTCTGTTACTAAGGAAGCAAAATTACAATCGATGGCGGAAGGCGGTTCGAATCCCCGTCTGGGCATCCAGATTTGGATTTTCCATGGTTTCCCAAATCACTCCAGGCAAATGCCGGGATGTTTCCTTCAAAAGGCCATGGCCGAATTCCTTCCCATTCCTGGCCCCACATCCTTTACCGTCTCTAAAGACCTCGCTGTTAGAGATATGTTAAGCAAATAAAAAAAATAAAAAATCTAAAAATTACTATCGAAGTCGGTGTTCGTTATGGTTGAAACTATTTCATTGCATTGATATGCAAACAGCTCCAAAATCACAGGATTTATTTTATTATCTTATGGAGACATAGGAGGCATTGAGAAGAATTTTTTCTAATAATGCCTAAAGAAATAAGTAATTTGTATTATTTTCTCCTATTTTATAACAGAAATGGAAATCGTCCGGGTAGAGAATGTCTGAAATAATACTTGACGATGATGTTTGTGGGGCCATTCCACACTTTGCTAACATTGCTGAGCTTCAAACAATTTACCCGGAATGTAATACCGCGGGAGAAGTGGTGCTGAAATGAATAGGTATGATTACTATTTTACCATACAACGTTGCAGACTTGATTTAGTTTGTTTCATATATTAAATTAAATATTTAAATCAAGTAGTTCCAATTTTAAGTTTATACGCATGTACACATCAAACAAAGCCCTGCAGTTACTTTTATTCCTTCTGTTAATTTTTTGAGCACTTTCTTATTTCTACTTTATTTTTTCATGTTAACTTAGATTAACTTCGCCATTTCCATTGCAAAAAAGGTGCTGTCAGTTAGGTCATTCTTGTAGCATCAAGCTGTGAATGCATTCAAAGGATTTTTTGAACTACCACCAAAACGATAAAGTAATTCTAATTCATATTAATAATAACAAAGATCCAGGAAATGTCTACAGAAGAACCTAACGCTCAGTTGATACCTTTCTCATAAGATTTTAGAAGCTTTGTGGAAAGGCTCGTTTCCTACTTTCTGTACTAACTCTCAACTGTGTCACGCTGTGGGTTACGGCGTGTTGTCAGTTGCTCGCGCAGCTGCCTGCCACTGTGCGGCCTAGAGGCGCACAGAAATAACCATCAGAGGAGCGCTGTGCCAGAGCAGCGCTCTCCGATAACGAGTCTAGCTGGCGGGCAGCGCACTAATGGATCCCCAACAGCACATTATCAAGTAACCATCAAATCTTGCATAAAACAGAGATGCCACATGAGTAACTTAGTTGTAAAGTTATTTTAGTAGAGCACGGATTAAAGTAAATACTGATTTTAATTAAGGCAAATTCAGCATTCCTACCAGAAAGAAAAGAAAAAAAACGTATCTTGCACGATAACAGGAAATTAATACCAAGTTTATTTACTAATGGACGAATGCGCAACATACTTTATCTCTTTAAATATTATAAGATTATGTTACCAATCTCAAAGATTCCAATGGAGTAATGTCATGTTTAAAAATCTATTTGTGGAGCACAGCACCTTATAGTACCGAATCATGAACTTCAGGAATACCAGAAAGAAAAAATACATTTCAGATGTGATGCTATCGAAGGATGCTAAAAATTTAGATAAAGTACGAAATGAATAAGTTTTGTAAATGATGGGTAAGGAAAGAAGTTTGTGGAAGAGGCTTACAGAAAAAAGAGGCAAGATGGTGGGATATATTCCGAGACATGTGTGATTGGTTAATTTTTTTAGTGGAGGGAACAGTTCAAGGTAAAAACTGTAGAGAAAGACAGAGTTTAGAAATATGAAGCAGGTAAATGAGGACGTACGTTGTAAGGGATATGTTTAGATGTAGAGGTTAGCGCAAGCTGTATAAAACCAATCGAAAGACTCATGACAGAAAAAAAAGGAATCATGTCAATTTAGTTATGTACGCTGAAGGCCTAAATATAATTTCGTTTAAGAACTAGAAGATAAATATGCAGGGAACGTCTCTCTAAAAGTATATTGTCAACAACAATTGTTGAGAAAGCATATGAAAAATTGATGCTGGCTATATATCCGATAAGGTCAAAAAAAAGTTTAAAACAAACGGTGCTATAGTGTATACATTAATGTTGATAATGGGCTCGTACCGGGTTCCATCTTTCTCCTTCCTTCGTCTTCACATCGACGCCAGATTAGACTTCACAACGTACCTTACAATCATCTACACACACCCGAAGGAAGGGGTCGGGCCGTCCTACGGAGCGTCCATAAACTACGTGGCTCTGTCTAGGGGGGGGGGGGGGGAAGCCGGGGTGTTTGCTGGAAGCTACGCTGCGCTACATGGAGGGACGGAGGTTTCCGAGTCATGCCACGTAGCTTTTCATTCATATTATTTGTCTCAGTCAAAATGAGGATCAGAACACACAACAGCACGTAAATATTTATTTCCTTCATTTAATTATCTCCGTATGTAATTTACGATAGTCTAACAAGAGAAATACGGTACAAAATGTCTACTGGAATCAAAAGGTAAAAAGCTACGTGTCATGTGGAAAGAGGAGGTGGGGGGAGGGGGGTAGAGACAAAAAAGCCACGTCGTGCTACGTGGGGGAAGAGGGGGTTGAGAGGACGCCAAAATGGAGCTACGTGGTTTATGCACGCTCCCCTACCTCTTCACCTCCTGTGAGAGCTTACACCAGTCCGTCAAGATTTTAACGAAACATACGTACGTATACTCACAAGGTCATTAAAAGTAAATAACCAACCAAACCACTTGCTTATCAGGTTAACGTCTCTTATTACACCGTGAATTGTAGAGATTTTTCTGGAAAGCAATTAGGAAATATTCACGTTAAAGGGTATTTTATACCGACTTATACTTCGTACAACTTATAAAATGAATTTTAAACTGAAATTTTTACTACAAGGTCGGGATCTTACAAAACACTAACATACTGTCGGCATAAAGCATTAGCTTGTTGTGATATTTGTCATACAAATGTTATGGGACAGGAAGATACAATTAAACAGATAGCGGTACCACTTCGGATGAAACGTATAAGCATTCCATGGATTGTAGGGGCTTTCATTCGTACCCTCCTGAAAGGTTTCTGTGTGATTATGGCCGCACGAACTTGCAACGTAGGGTTTTATGCACTTCGCCTGAAAAAAATGGGTCCTATACGATATTAGATGATATCCCATGAGTTTTGGTGATTTAGCTTATTTTATTGAAAGAAATATTTAATAAAATATTCAAAACTACTAAGAGCTTAATGTACTGTAAATACTATTTTCCTACCTGTACTGGAATCCGTTAATAGAAACAAAAACAGAGATGAGCTCATGCTCGAATACTTTGTAACAGCCCTCAAACCTAAACTTAAACTGGAATTGTATTTTGTGAAGCATTTGTGGCAGGCTATGATGTGATTGAAAATGGTTTCGTATATTTGTCTTGTATTTTATGTAAATCAGTGTCAATGAATTTTGCCTGAAGAAAAGAAATTATGTAAATGCCATTTAATATGTGTAAGACTGGAGATTTTCTCGGCGTTGTAAATGAATAAACTTTTCTCGGGTAGCTAGCCGAGTTAGTACATCGTTTGACCACGACGTTTCGGCGGTCACAAATCTCTGCCGCCATTGTCAAGTGACTGCTGCCGGTAGGTTATTGAGGTGCTTATATATCACGCGAAGTCCGCGCTACGTCATCCTTTTATTTAATATGTTTAAGGACAGAACTATGCAAGAGAATTACTTAAATGTTTGTAGTTGTAGGTATTAAGGTGAGCTACGATGTTTAAAGAATGATTTGCTACAGTTTAAAATGATTTCTGTGGATAATTTTGTGTTTAAGTATCTTTAATTTTCATTTCTAAGCATTTTGTAGTGATTGTAAATGATTATGTATTAAATCTGATTTTAATTGTTTAAACATTGTTAATGTTCGAGAAATATCTGTCGGAAGCCTTTATAGTGTAGACAGAGATAGTTTTTACTTGGACAGTTTTTTGTTGAGTTTGTGAACACCGTGTGTGACTGTAATGTCTTTGGAAGAGGTGGTGAATATAATCGCTGGAGTTGTTTACATGAGTCCAGTATCTTTGAAGTTCGATGTGCTTATGAAAATAAAAACGAGTTGAGTTTGAAACTGGATCGTGTACTAGTTATTTTACTATATGTAATTAAAACTACGAACCATCTAACAATATGCCGATGCAATGTATGACTTAAAAGTAGAATCGTCATTCAGCATTACCGATAGTTAAGAAAAGTAATTTACATATTGCTAATTTCCAATACATTGCTTTCATTCAACCCAGAGGTGCCATAATTCCAGTTGGTTTCGTATTCCTTGAGAAATAAAAATAGTTTGATATCGATGTTCTCAGACCCTGAAAGTGCCTCCACAACTCTTCGGCTATTTATTCGATTTATTGATAACAGTACATGGTTAATATTACTTTTATAATTTTTTAAGAATTTCACGTTTCCTTTTGTAATAATTTATAGTAATGCATATTATTTCACTCACATCTACCAAACAAATTAAAATGGCTGCTAGTTGATATAATAATAATTACCTGTGGTCTTTTTAGGACCTGGTTAACTGAGTTTTTTGCCGGCTAAATAATATTCGTTGTCATGGCAACCTATTCTGAACCGCTAATCCATCCGTGAATATGGTACCTAAATATAATGGAAGATTCTCTCGGTGTTGAGAATTAATATACTCTTTTCGGGTGACCAGCCAAGGGAGTAGGCTGTTTTCACACGATATTTCGGCACTCGGAACCTCTGTCGCCATCTTCTGGTGAAGTGGGTACCTAAAGTTCAACAGGGGATCATTCTGGTGTGCGTCACATAGACAAAGAAAGATTTGTCTGAGGTGAAGGTAGGCTTAAAGGACTCTGAAAATCTCAGCTGAGACTGCTATTTGCTGGAGGAATGAAATAAATTAGTTCGTATTTCCGTTCAACAATCAATGTAATTAATTCGCCATTTATTTCTTTTGTTTGGCATTAAATTACAAATACAATTATAATTTGCATTCCTGTTGGTATAAACCCTAGGTAGTAGAGGACACGCAGGGTCTAATTCCCGTGGTCAGTTTACGTTAAGAACGTTATTACTCCACCTTATATGGAAGCGAATACGAAATCGTACACTGAACAATAATTGGTAGCGCTTTAATCTATCATAAGGATTATGCTAATAGGCACCAGTTGAATCCTTAAGAGCCAACTGGTCCGAATAAAAATGGACGTCGGACCCTCCTGCAGTCCTCTCCCTCCCCGAGTCCCGCATTAAT
This sequence comes from Vandiemenella viatica, assembly GCA_031002005.1. Taxonomy (NCBI): domain Eukaryota; kingdom Metazoa; phylum Arthropoda; class Insecta; order Orthoptera; family Morabidae; genus Vandiemenella; species Vandiemenella viatica. The sequence continues at coordinate 198,383,583 of CM061920.1, forward strand.
TTGGGTCGCCAGCCAGCTATACTGCCAAGTCTCAAGTTCGCCGCAAACTAAGGCAATTTGTCTGCGGGCCGGAGTACGTGCGCATGCGCGCGCCGACGTGACAAGTGGCCGGAGGACGTCTGTGCATACGAGAGAGAGCGGCGCCTCACAAAAGAAAGATTACTGTGGGGGAGCGGGCGCAAGAAGCGTCTCGGCCAGTCTCCTCCACGAACTGACAAGATAAACACACGGACGGGCGTGTGCGCAGCTTAGGCGGCCCTCCAAGGCCACCGCACAGAAAGACAAGGGATTTATTCAGCGATGCCCAGATTATGTTCTTATTTTTCTGCACCGGGATACAAAAGAAAGAAAAAAGCTTTGGTACCACAAGAAAGATGAACAAAACGGAAAAGGAAGGAAGGCCGTTGTGGGCTGGTGAACAACATCGGTGAGTTCTGGAAGACTTTATCATTTTTTTCGCTGTGTAACACAGGAGATGTATTTGTACTGACAAGGAACATCTCGTGTAGGAGTATCCGAAACGAAGGGAAGACACAGTCGCTTCAAAAGTTTCCATTGTGATCCTCCTGGTATAGATCGCTTTAGAGATCTATATACTTTGCTCTTAACACGTTGTTCGTCTCTTCACTTGATGGTGGTGGAGCGAAATTTCCATCATCCAGTAAAAGAAAAGCTGAATCAAGACAAATACTTTGTTCACAAGTCGAAGGTTCGTTGGATCCTCCCATAGGAGGTACACTTAGCAATTATGTTAGAGGTAAGACGGCCAACTCCTTTCCTCAGAAACCTATAGTTTAACGCGGAATCCGAACCATGGAACGTCCTGATGTAGCTCATAGGATCAAACAAAATTCTTAGACATCTCTTTACCCACCGGGATTTGAACCCGGGACTGGACTAGGAACTTTTGAATTCATGCGCCGTAACCACTGAGCTGTCACACCACTACTTCTATGCTAAATCTTGAATATGTTCGAAACCTTAAGTAGTAAGGACTTAATGACACTCATAATCGTTACATGCCCTTTTAATGGTGTTCTACGTCTAATTAACCTCTTCTATCACATTTATAAAGTATAATTCATAAGTAAAACGAATGGGATTCTTTTTTCTTTTATTCATCTTCATTCATGTCTCAGATTTTATATATATATATATATATAGAACCCACGTGCTCAATTACACGCTTCATATATGCTAATTAAACTCTGCCTTCCTATACATTTCTACAAATTAACCAATCCTGCATGTCTCAAAATATAACCCACCATTCTGTCTCTACTTTCTGTTAGACTCTTCCACAAACGTTTCTTCCCACTCATCATTTCCAAAACGCGTTCATTTCGTACTTGATCCGTCTACTTAATTTTCAACATCCTTCTACAGCACCACATTTCAAATGCTTCAGTTTTCCTTCTTTCTGGTATTCCTAAGGTCCTAGCTTAGCACAGATAAGTATTTGAAACTAAAAGAGTTCTCTTTTTCAAGAAGGCTCTTTTCTCTGTTGCTGCAAAACTTCTAACGGTGAAGGAATTAAAAGAAAATATTTCTATGGAACATAATTAGAAAGTTTGGAAAGTTTCCGATGCTGCAACAGTTCCAAAGCAATTATGAAAAATAATAGGTGTCGAACGAATTCCCAGGTGCGTGGACTATTAACATTGGTATTGGTTGGTTACACGCAATGTCTCGGCTCTGATAAATCCGCCATCGATGAACTGAAGCGCTAGCCAAATATTAGGACTTGGACAGGGGGCATCACCATCAAAGATGGAGTAAACAAACTAGATACTTGACAGGATATATAGGCTCGCATTTATACTGAAATATTCCTCTTTCCGCTGTTGAAAGATTCCAACTCCCAATCTGGATAATGATTGGATTGTTCCTTCAAAATATCCTTTCTATTACTTAGCATACATTTGAACAACGCCATGGCTTTATAAACTTTACTATCGAAATCAAGCAAATCTAAGAACGAAAACGAAAATGATCCAGGCACATCAAAATAAATTTACACTATATTAGCATGTGTATTCGTCTATTAGTGGATATACCCCATAGGCGAGTTTGGCTCCGTTACTGACAAAGTATAGGCTGGTTGCACATTTTGCCTAACTCGTAGTCTTGCTTCATTTAACTTGGTAATGCTGTAAGGGTAAACGGGACCTGCAGTTTTTCGTTGGATCCAAATGAAGAAGTGTTAAAACGCACTTAACTTACTCTGTGACAGATTTGAGAGACGAATTTGATACACTGAACATCAGAGCCGACATGGTACGGAGATTAAAATATTAGTTTTCTGTTCGAATCCCCGTCCGGGCATCCAGATTTGGGTTTTGCATGGTTTCGCAAATCACTCCAGGCAAATGGCGGGATGCTTCCTTTGAAAGGCCATGGCCGAATTCCTTCCCATCCCTTCCCCCCATCCCTTCCCGTCTCTAAAGCCCTCGCGGTTAAGAGACGTTAAGCAGTTAAAAAAGTTAGTTTTCTATAGTAGCAGTTTATGAAAAACATAAGTGTGAGGGGCTACGAATGTTTGTAAGGAAATTAAAGTTAGCGTGCTTATGACAAATGTTATGCCCGGCATCTTGATTTTTTATATGTGTACCTTTTCATAGTCGCAACATCAGTTGTGGAAAGTGATGACTTCTCTCTTTATAGTCAACGACACTTACAAGTACTGTCCTTCTTATTTGACCTTAACGGAGATGGACGCCTTAAATGCAGCGCTACTGTACGGCAGCTGATAGAATGACCATGTCTAAAGTGAGGAAATTGTGAAGCAAGGAACTAATATACATAGGCCATAATAGGCTAGAAGAATTATAAACTTACATACAAAAAAAGATGGCCCAAAGGTGATAGACTAACCTTGTGCTCGGCGGAAACTAGTTAGCTTTAAACTCCAGTAGCCGTATATCAACACACAGCCTGTAGGCAAAGCCGCAGTCCTGGACTGTGTGCCTCCCCCTCTCCACTCCCCCCACTTCCCCCCACCATCTCACCGTGACGCTACTCGCCTGCCATCCAATATTTGTGCCCGCATGGCAACAAAATATCACATTTCATGTTCCCCTGATTGAATTGTCTGTCAAAACATGCCTGAAATTAAACGTACATTTCTTCCTGTGGCAATTAAAAAGTAATATTCCTGCAATCAAAATTTCATTTTCTCAACCGTTTGTGGCCTGTGAGCCATTGGTGCGCGATTTTTTTTTTTACTCTCTCTGCAGCGCCACGTTCGATTCACCTGTGATGGGTAAAAGTTTTCTAAAATAAGTTGATGCCACTTCAGTGACAACTGGGTATTTATTAGCTATCAGATACAGAGTGTTGTAGTAACAGTCACATACACTGCTGACAGACTGTAGATGATGATAGACAGGAAGTATATAACATAGTATACACCATTCGCTAACACGGAAATATTAACAATTCTAAACTGCATTTGCCGAAAAGAACCGAAAAATTGCTTATATATAAATAAAACAATGTAAAACATCAAAATAATTTTGAATAAAACCAGCTAAAACCATGCTGGGAGTTATATTAACGCAACATAGTTTCGCACTGATTGTTTTAGTAGCACTGTTACCTGAACTGGAAAAATATAGACAACATCAAATTTTCACAAATTTTATTTAGAATATGCGCACATGACTTAAATATTTCAACGCTATCATACGATGGGAGCTCAGATTTATTGAATGAGGCTTTATTTATTCAGTAGTGTCATATAGAAATAATTTATATAATATTTTTTTACGGCGACTTCTCCGTCCTTTGAAGTACATTGGCAGTAGCTGAGACAGTAAATGGGAACAAAATTATTATGGCTGCAGAGTTCAGTAGACGTGGAGGGTGCAGTTGATTCTGGATGCATTCCCGGATACTGTAAGAAGATTTTCCAGTTGCAGAGAATTTTATCCAATAATTTTAATTCACAATGCAGCCATCTTACTTTTTTCACAAATTTCTTCTAGTTTCACGTTTTTTGTTCCCACTTTGATGAATTTCTGTTTTCCTTTCTGTTGTCAAACAAATATCACTGTGCGCTTTTTACTGAATAACTAATGTTTTTTGATTGTTCAGTTCACCAAATTGTCGTACCCCCTTCTATATGGTGCTACGCTCCAGCTATAAATATAATTTAGATACTTCTGGTACTTATATTATGCCATTGTTATTATACATAAAGAGGCACTAAAAATTCAAAACATGAAAATTTAACTAATAACCAGTATTTCAACTGATATCTACATGGCAAAGATCAATGAAGTATTAGAGATTTAAGGTTTCTCATCATTTTACATATGATCTTATTCTACAACCAGATGCCAAGTAATTGCATTCTTATTTTTTTATGATTACTGCCCAAGAGCGGTTGGATCAAATAAATTAAGTCCTTTTTTCGTATATAAATCTTTCAACTAAAGAGGTGACCATTATTTTCGAATAAAAGAATCAATGTTTTGTTTAAGCTACAATATGAATTTGAACGTAAAACCAAACACTAAAATACTGAAACTATTGAATTATTGTGAAGCGCTCCTTTCTACACAGTTCGACTGTCGGTGTAATAAATTCAAATGTTATTACGATACTTCCAGTGACGACAAATCCAAATAATGTAACCACAAATTTAAACTAATGACTCCAGAATTAAATTATTACCGCACGTCCTTGAGAACTTTTTATAATATTTACTGTGGTTTATAAATATGGCTCCAGCACATTATTTTATTAAAATAATCACATGCACTTCAATATAGGGATTTGATAAAATCACTGGCGATATGTTGTTCAATGCGTGAGAGATACACGTGCGGCAGAGTGAAGTCAGCAGCCTTTAGAAGAGGAGTGGGGAGCTACAGGTAGCCATCTGGCCGTTGTCACCCAACGGATTGGAAGACGGATAACGAAGGCCAGATTTCGCACGACAGGTAATCTTATTTACATATATCTTAATGAAGTGAGAATGGACATGGAGGATGCCCTCAACGAATCTGCCAAACGTGCTAAACAGAACTTTGACGGGTTCGTGAAAATGAAGCAGTGACATGTGAAGAATGTATCTAATTCGTGTTACGTACTTGAAACTAACTTTAGTGGATAAATATGTTTTCTCGTGAAATGTTCTTGGGAGAGTAATCCAATAAATTATTTCAAGAGAAAATGGCTCACAGAAGGGAGGTCCTTCATCCAATACGAAGCACAGAAATGTCGGTGAGTGTGGACTGAATTATTTTAACCAGTAAGCAATTAGCTATAATATAAATAATCTAATGATTAATATTTTTGTCTGAGATTAGGAATGAGCAGGAATACCAGGTGGTAGCTGACCGGATGGACAAGAAGCTACGATGATGGAAACTCGGAGATGGGCGCAGTTCTCTGGCCTGCTTGGCAGGGGGAGTTATCCTGTCAGCTAATTCATGACCAGTAATTTTACAAGTGACGTGTGTTATCTAGCTCTGGTTCTACAGGGACAGATTTCTTTTAAGAGCTGGCGACAACAGTCTATTTCGTCAGTGGTGAAGTTCGATGATTCTGTTACAAGATTATGGACATGCGGTAAAGTCTTCGAACAGTAATCATTAACTGCACTACAAGCTCTATTCAAAAGTTACGAAAACTAAGCAGCGGCTTAGTATTATCTGTCAAGCGTGAGTGACGTGAGAGCGGAGAGGTAATTCGCAGACCCCCGGGGGAGAGACCACCCACACAGGCCGCTGGTCTGTTCGCCTTCAGCAGACGCCGGTGGCCGGGCCGGCGTCCAAGGTACACAGTGGCAGACTGGCTGGCGGCTGGGCCGCTAATACGCTCACCCATTGTTGGCAGGGCCGATTGACAGCGAAGCGATCGCCGATCATCGCAGCCATCGACGCTCGTTAGAACTAATTTTAAAGCTGCTGGCGTGGCGCCTATTGGACTGAAACAAGCGGTCGTTGCCTTTCGACTTAAGAGTAAGTTTGGAGTTTGATGATTACAAGGGTCAAAGTCGAAAGAATATCGAATAAGTAACTTTTTTTTCACCTGAGAAGTTATCATTTTTCTTAGGTAAATGCATACGTGATACCACATTATTTCTATAACTTGTTATAGCTTAACTACTGAGCTTCTTGTATGATTTAAGGAATTAACAAAAAAACGTTTAGGAATTATCTACAGGACCCATTTGCTATTCTTTAATGTTTGGTTAAGAAAGTTGGATTGTAAAGGAAATGGACGAAGCTTAGAATAGAAGAAATACAATTGCAGCTCTTTTAGAGAAGGATAGAGGTAACTTAAAAGATTCACAGAGGACATATACTTGCAAAATTTGGGAGTTACTGGAATAGACGAGAAGGCACAGAAATTCTTTGGATAAATGAATGTTTTTGGAGTCAAATTAAAAAGAAATTAAGAAAGCAAAAGTGTCTGTACGTACAATGAGAAGAAGTAGAAAGGAAATGATTGTAGATATAATAGATGTGGCCTATAAGAGGAATTTTCGATAAATGAACAAAAGATGTCTTGATGATCGGAAACCTATTTTAACCTTAGTAGGTATAGTAAACTGATGGAAGGAATTCATACGAAGTGTTATCAAAAAGTGACGAGATGTTTTAACTTTTTCAGAAAGTATTTTTAATCTTCAATGTTTATCCCATGTCCTCCAAAGTAGAGAAATTCTCTCTCTCTTTGTTTTTGTGCCCTGTGGTGTGCTGTATGTTAGGGATGATTGGAACAGAGTGTTGGAAGAGGTGTTGGAAGAGGACACAAGGTAGAAATTGGGAATTTAGGGGATAATATTTTCAGTACATAATTTGACAGAGCTTTCAAAGATTTAAACTCAAATAAACCAGCTGGAATTGAAGAGACTTCTTCAGAGCTTCTGAAATCCCAAGGAGAAGAAGTAATCCAAGTATTCTTCAAACTGGTATCAAATAGTCATAAAACTGGAAAGATTCCATATCATTTTAATAAAATACTTCCAAAGAAGTCGTAAAATGTTTAAATTATCGTATTATAGCTCTAATGTCATCTGCTTCAAAATTACGGAAGGGATAATACAAAGAAGAATTGACAGGATAGTAGAAGACATAATAGCTCAGATAATGGTATGAACAAAATACTGGGGGAAAAATTTAGATTTATCATAAAACAAATCAAGACAAAAGGAAATCAATGCTGCAAGAGCAATAACAACAGATTACAAATAAAAATAGTATGAGGTGTAACAGGTGAAGGAAATGAATTTCGTTACTTAGGAAGTAAAATTGCAACTGATGGTCGAAACAACTTACCAGTTTATATATGCATTGAAACGATTTGTTTACGATATTTATTTTAAAAGCAGAATAGCGCTAGCAAAAAGAGCCTGCATGAGAAAGATTCATCTTTTAGTTTCAAACATTGATCTAGGACTTAGAAAGAACTTTTTAAAACTCTACGTGTGGAGTACAGCACTTTATGGTAGTGAAACATGGACTTTAGGAATATCAGAAAGAAAGAATATTGAAGCATTTGAAATGTGGTGCTACAGAAGAATGCTGAAAATTAAGTAGTACGAAATGAACGAGTTTTGAAAATGATGGGTGAGGAAAGAAGTTTGTGGAATACAGAAAGAAGATAAAGGCGGGTAGGTCATATTTAGAGACATGCTGGATTGGTAATTTGTTAGTGGAGGGAACAGTCGAAGGTAAGAACTGTAGAAGAAGAAAGAGATTAGAATATATGAAGCTGATAATTAAGGACGTGGGATGTAAGGGATATGTAGACATGAAGAGGTTAGCACAAGATAGGAATGGATGGAGAATTAAACCAGGCAATTCAGTGATGAGAGAAAAAAATGCCTTTTACATTTCGTTTATCAATCACGAAAGTTAATATTGTAATCAAAATTAATTGATATCTGTGGTTATCATTTTGTGTAACACATATGAAATAAATAATATCGCGCACATTTATGAATGTGTACACCGTAATTCTAAAACTATTACTATCTAATTTATCTTTCTTTGTTTGCAATTATATGAATTTTCTCACTGAGCATGTTTGCGCTGTATTTAGATGGTAGTAAATCTGGTTATTAGTAAATTTAATTGCTATTGATTCCATTTTTCCGATTTGTTTTCAGTAAGTATTATGTGATATTAGTTAATCTTAAATTTCGTATAGCTGTCAATAACGTTTGTTCTGCTAGCCAAATATTCAAATCACTGACTAGAGGCAATACACATTACTAGATTTTGCTATTGACTTCGTCCTCGTTAACCCCCTTTCACTTTATAGAAGCTCTAAGTTTGTGTATTAATTTGCTTGCAAATTATCATAATTATTTTACTAACTTAATTATTTACAAGTTTCCTCATTATATCACCTACTAATGTTATTACAAAGAATTCTTTATCCAATCGCTAATTTCCTCTCACATTTATCACCAATCCTTCCAAAATAGGCAAATCTGATATCAATTTATCTCGATGAATCCGCTACACTTTATTTATTTATTTATATTTTTTACTCATGGCTTTACGCCTCGTTAAGGCGGAATGGGACTGGGGAAAAGGAACGAGAAGGAGTGCGGCCACGACCTTTTGAATGAAGCATCCAGGAATTCTCCTGGAGTGATTTGGGGAAACCATGGGAAAAAAAATCTGGATGCCCGGACGGTGATTCGAACCCACGTCCTTCCGAATGCGACGCGATAGCGTTAACAGCTCACCCCTCACGCTAGGTACTACACTTCTATTGTGGTTAAAGGCTAAATAGCCGATATTCGAAGAATAAATAGATAACATTAGGATACGGACATAATTTTTCGTAACCATTTTAATCAGATGTAAAATTTCGGCTCCATCGAAACGTAACGTAATAGTATTCAACTCGGACTATACCCTGAGCATTCAAACTGTGAAAATTCTGAGAAGAAACGTTCAGCAATTTTTAGGTTATGGCGTATTATAGGTAAAAGAAATTTATATTTCAAAGATTTTTTTTATTCGGTGCTAGGTTACGAAGTAGCATTATAAAAACATCTGACATAAAAAAACCCTATAAAATAACGATAAAATCAATTGAGTTTATTCAAATGAATAACATAATATATATGGACTAGTATGGATTCCGACATTCTTCATGGATTTCCGTCAGTATCACCACAGAGTATTAGCTAAGGAGACAACTGTAGATTCTCACTATGCGATCAATGTGAAATCAACTAATCAGTACCGTAATGAATCAACTTTCCGAGTGAGTGAGTATAACGCGACACAGTAAACACATACAGACGGTATTTCTAATTCGAAGAGCTACTTCAGCACCTCTGCTTGGTGACTGACAAAGTAAATCTGAAGTGACGTAGATAGCATAGTGTTTATATACACAGTGTTAGTTGATCCAATAGGCGGACGCTTCTTGTAAGCAGTATGTAAACAGTTTACAGGTTTCGACCGCACATTAAGCATCAGAGGATGACTCTTCAAAAATATCGCCCGAGAGCTGCCAACAGTCCTCTGCCATGATATTGGCGTTGATGTGACAAGCATAAATAGAAATTAAGAAATCGGATATAGCCGTACAATGTTTAAAAAGAAATCTATTTTATCCAGAAATATCAAACAATAAACACCAAGTAATAAATTATTTCTGTTCAGCTCAATCATAAGTGTCAAGGACAATAAACATAGTAATATATTAAGTGGAAAGCAGAAAGCGTAAAACGGCTGATATATGCTGTGTATGCATATTTATCTAAAAGCCCCTAACGCAACATTCCAGAGCGCCGTAACTTTTGTTTTGAGATGCAGGCCAGTTTAAGTGATGTGGGGGTACATTGAGAATAGAATATGGTATCTGATTCACTGCCTAGCAACAAAACACGTGGATGATCTCAAGCAATACGTCTGCGGAGCACTGATGTGATTACGACATTTTGTTATGTACGATAGATTTGGATAAATATCACGCTGCTTTTGTTGATACAGTAGTTTTGACTTTGTTATGTTGCCAATAACTGGTTTTATTTGTTACTTGAAGCTATTTAATAACTTCTAATCACTACCAAATACCCACATAAATTAATATCTGGAATACATAAGAACGAAGTTTTTCACGGCGTTCGAGAAGACTATATCAATATCTGGACTGTTATCGTAGCTGATTGATAGTTATACATAGATTTCAAGGTTCAAATTACGTTCACTACCTGAATATTGATTCAAAATTTATGTTTATCAAAGCTTGTTTCGTATGGGAAGGAACCTACTAATGTTATGTGCCATGTTTAACTGCAAAGTCCCAAGAAAAGTAATTTGCCACCTGTCTCTGACAAAAAATACATTCGTATATAATTTCTACGACATTATTCAACCAACCATCGGGTCAATTCTATTTGTAATATTCAAAATTAAACAACGAAATTAGTAAAAAAGAGATTTATTTCCTTTTTTTTAGAAATTCATGGTAAAAAAAATCATTGTGAAAAAGTATAATCACAAACGTAACTACATCCTGAAAACAACTTCCTTAGGAATCATATATATATAAAAAAAAAACTGACGAAAAATGCTGCTGAAAATGAGTTTCGCAATGAACGCTGAAAAAAGGTTTAATATTTTAGAGTTGTCTTTGGAACGTAGATGAAAATTAAGAAAATAACTCTAAATTTTTTGTTAGTATCCTTATTTGATTCACCAAATGCAGATACAAATAAAATTATTTTCATGAAGTGACATAAAAAACTTGGTGTAGATGACAAAAGTTACGAGAAAATAGTAACATTAACAAAGTCAAATGTTATGTTCTATCATTTATGTAACAAGTTCCAGCGTTGTTGGATCAAGATGCTGAAGTCTCATCAAAATGTTTACAACACAATAGAGCAGCGGTTCCCAATTTTTGTTGGCGACGGAACCCTAATTGATCATACGTTTTTTGGCAGATCCCCATTTTTATAAGCGTAAGCTAAAAAACCAGTGTCACATCGGTAAGTCTTCACAAACAAGCAGAACCATGATAGCCTTCTCGCAGTGCGGTTATGATTCTTTACGACGAACATTTTATTTAATTCTCGGACAGAACACGGAACCCTTGTGACCCTTCCACGGAATCGCATGGTTCCGCGGATCACCATTTGGGAACCACTGCAATAGAGGTATTTTAACAATGAAAATGCAGCTTTTAGCTTTAAGCTTAAGTGAAATTCTTTCAGTTGAAATACCCTTCGAAATCAAACTTTATGACACTTTGAGTTGAATTAACGGTTTTATGCTGCAGTGGATTCCCAGATACAGAGACGTTCGTGAATTAAGGGTTGACTTGTGGTAGTAGTGCAAACAGGTACGCAGTAAAGGTAATGTAAAGAGTGAGGAACTGTGGACGTGACACGAATGCCACCGCAAATCCAATGTCACGCACGAGGATGCACTTAGACCGGGTCGGAAGCGGCAGAGGCAGAATTCATCTCTATCTCTGTGCACAACCAATATCGAGACTTTAATATAAGGTAGGCCCCAGCGCGGCACGGCTCGGAAGGGAAAGTTGCGGCTGGCAGGATACAAGGAGGACTGCGCGCGCCCTCTCCGTCGACAATGGGACCAACAAATCTAATTTACGTGGCGCGCGCCTCGGCAGGTAGGGGGCGCCCTGTTTGGGCCCTCAGCTCACCCGGAAGACGCGCAGCCACAGAACTACTGTGCGAGCAGCGAAGCAATAGGGATGCAGTAAGACGCCCAAGTCTAGTCGAAATGAAGCAGCGAGCTAATCAAAGATGCCTGCTCGGGGTTAATCACGTACGTATACCTGCGATTTTTAAATGTCTATCTTTGTTCGTAAATATATCATACTAGCTGATACCCGCGACTTCGTACGCATGGGTTAAAAATTTCTTTGCCACAATTGTATAGAGAAAATTGTTTGTAGCAAAGGATTGGTCCCAAACAACACCGACTCGGCATAATATGACCGGAAAGCCATTACTATATCATTCTACCATCAAACTTGTCTCTTGAAGAGAATCAGTTTCCAACATATTTAAAAACAGATAAACAAACTAAGGTGAGGGATTGAAGGGGGGGGAAGGGGTGTAAACTAAGGGCAGCTTTATTTCAGCTCGATATTTTCTTCTTTCTTCAGCATGAGCATCCGATTCTTGGGTTCTAATAACTTTAGCTACTCGTGCTATGCTAGAGCTACAACTTAGGCCAGTTTACGCCCGCAAGACATGTCAAAAAAGGAAGCAAAATAAACTGGTGCCAGAAACATTTAAGCAGACACAAAGTAATAGGACAGACAAAATCGACATCTATACTAACTAATACGCTTTCTCCCTAAACGAAATTTACTAACAAATTATACACTAACATAATGCGCGAGAAGCATAGCTTGAGCAAGCAACGTAACATTACAGACTAACACACACATCCGTCTTACTGTCACCATTCGATAAGTTCTAAAAATTTCGTGACTACAACTGATAATCATATCGAAAAAAAAGTCCTGTGTCCTCCCTAAAGATTTTTTTTGTTAAATTCCGTCAATATCGGTATAGGCATTTAGTTGTCAAAACGTAACAAAAGAGAGAGACTCTCTTCCGCATTTATAGTATTATTACTGCAGATGACACACACACTGACTGCGAAACACCCCTGACGGATCAATATAACGTAAAAAAGTGTACACCTACTGTATTGCAAGACTACCTACGATTTGCCTCGGATTGCACCCCTAACTGTGTGATATCTACAGTTTAACATACAATCCGAGTAACCGACGGCCCAGACGTTACTCTTATGATCAAAACAATTTTTAAAAATCTTAGCCTCCATGGAGATCTGAACCGGCGAGCACGACCCAAACATGGGTAAGCAACCTCATTAACCACCGAGCTACATAACCGCTACCCGGAAAAACAATACAGAGACCTCCATATCAAACACGTCTGTCTATCGCCGTTCAGCAATTTTTCCAAATTATAAGATAACATGTATTATTTATACAGATAATTTTTGAACCAAATGTAGACAGTATTTTTATCCTTGTTTCAAAGCATAAGTGTGCAAAGTTTCATCGAGATCGGATGAAAACTGTGGATTTGTATGAAGAACAAAAAACCAACAAACAAACATACATTCATACATTTCTACTAAACAAAAATTATCTGATTTCACCACTGTACGTAAAAAAAAAAGGACTTTTAGAATTTGTACAGTTTCCTATTCAATATTGTTCAAAGTGGTGGCAGAAAGCTAAGACTGGTGTAAACATTTAATCACTGCCAAATCGAAGCAGTATTTTACGAAATTTATCGTCCCATGTTCAAATCATGACACCGCTAGGAATTTTTAAAGGGTTTTGATTTGTTCATGTTTTGTATCCATTACGCTCCGTGATTCAAGTTCCACACACACGTCCTATTGGTAGCCCACGAAGTTAAGTTGAAAGTTTTATACGAGGATTGTAAAATACTTTGGAGTTGATATCACGTAGAACACATATCCTGATCCTAATTTCTGTATTAGGTTACTCGTATACTTCAAAAAATAGTCTTTCTCAATCTAAAGAATGTTTTGCGATACCAATATTTGTATTTATAGATTTTTATCGCAAACCCTCTTCAGTTGCGACTCCGCTCTCGAAAACGGCCAAATAACGTCCACTCGCCAATGTTAGAGAGGAAAGCGAAAAACAGTGAGAGTAGACTATAATAGTGTAATAACAGCCTTCAAGTAAATTGATATCACGTTACTTAAATGGCAGAGAGAGTGGCTGGATTTAATCTTCCTAGACTGGAATGGTTCTCCCTCGATCCTACTGACCAAAGTTGATAGATGTCTAATGTTGCTAATGTTGAAAGGATACTGGGTGTTGTGAAAATCCTATTATAGGATATGTAGAAGAGACTAACTAGGTAAATATTTGATTGTGCACCCATATCTGAAAACGTAAAGTTTGCACGTTATAATTACAACAAAATAAAATCGGTAAAAACATAGACTGTCACTTCTGATGGGTTCTAAATTCGTACAGCAACATGCTCATGAAAGAAGTTTACTTTTTGTTATATAGTATTAGTTGTTTTTCCGGGATTGCATCCTTGTATACTGGTTCATGCGGTGAGCACTAACTTCGTTGTAAGCAACGTATTTTGGAACCAGGGTTCGGCAGACTCAAAACATCTGGTTAACATCGTCCAGTGATGTAAGCATCGGCCCACTGTCAAGTAGTGTTGCCTGTCAAACAAGTAAACATACATTTTGTGTTTTGAAGTAAGTGATATAAACACCTGACTGTATTTTGATTTACTTGTAGCATGGAAACTTACAGTTTCTGGATATGAGTTGCTAGTAATAAATTTATATACTTTGCCATGTCTACTAATTCTAGTAGTTTCTGACAGAAATTTCAGAAGAAACTGTAGATGCAAACATTATCTTCTTACACTGTCTGCAAACTACATACCATCGATCGCTTGTCGATATGAACAATTTTGTTCCTTCAGCTGTTGACCGTTCCCAGATTTCAACCGTATAGTTACAGTTCCAGACTTACAACCTGCATTTGCCTGGATTGAGTATAATTGTTTCTTCAAAGTGTAGGAATCTTACTTTATTCGTATTTTATATCTTATCTAGCTTTTGTTTATTTTCATATTTATTTTTTTATTTGCAAAATGATTTAAGTGCTTTAGGCTATAAGATAAACAACCGAAACAGAATATAAATATTTTAACATATTCCAACAATTACCTACATAGTCTGCTTTAACAAAGAGACACTTAAACTCCAGACGTAGTATCTTCTCCTCGTACTATTTGATCGCTTTACTGTACAACCAGGTCTGCTTGAAAAATGTTTACTAGTAATGTCCTTCATTTTTGAAAAATTTAAAAATATGACTGTTCCCGTTAAGAATAAGCAAGGAAAATCTTAAAATCTGGTTGACCACTCTGCAAGTTTTACAGCTGCCCAAGGAGTGTTAATTAAAATAATTGAGAGAGGTAAATGATCAAAATAAGAAACTTGCTAATTTCGCTAATGTTTGAGAAGAAAATTTTTCGCACTGTGGTTTTGTTGTCTCATGTTTACGTGATGCAGTACCCAGATTATTTATATGAATAACCATTTTTAGCAACTGTTCTGAGCTACAAGGAACTGAGTAAGAATTCGTATACTAAACAATATGAAATATGGTTTTTCTAATATTCAGAACATTTATTGCTGTATAATAAAGCCTCGAGATTTACTTTAACTATACTTTCATTCCGATTATCATATTTTCACGTAATTTCGAACATAAAAATTTCACCCTATATGTTAATAATCAACGTATCACACACGCCGTATTAGAATTAGCGATTAAAATCACTCAGTACTGTACTATCCCTTCCCACTGTTAGCCGGCTAAGTTTAGAAGAAGCTCGCGCTGAGCCGCAGATGGATGCGTTTGTCGCGGTGTGGACTGTACGGGAACACTCGAGCGGGCTTACCGACGGCCAGGTAATGCGGCTCCAGTGCGGCCAGCAGAAATATCCAGTTTTAATTAGCAATTAGAAGCGAGCGGAGCGAGTGAGCGAGCAGCCAGCGGCGGGTTTCCAAGGCAACGAGGACCAGTCTGCAAACCCACGCGTCGCTCCCAACAAAGTACACGCCTCGTACTGGGAACAGCACGACACTAGTTGGACGGATACTGGCACGGGCGTGACTCAACTGTTGCCTCTGACCTATTACGAGAATGTCATCCTCTAAAATACCGTTTCCAGCGCTTATAATTATATTAAGAAAAAATTGTTCTTTGGTATATGCCGCTCAGAGCAGTATCTAACTGTACTCTGCCATTGCGAACGTTTTTAATGCTGTTTTTCAATGTTTACCAAGTCAGTATGTTACGAAATTTTTAACCTGAGAATAATACCACTCCCGTACACAAACGCAATTATTGCAAACCAAGTCTTTTTCGTAGACAATTCTCAGAAAGAGTTTCGTTGGCTTATAACACCGTCAGTTGTTATGTTCCTCAGATCCCACAGTACCCTTCCAATATATAATTTTTCCTACTTTCCATCGTCTGTTTGTATAAGTAAAAGTCAACATGTGTTTTTTTTCCCCCTACAGTCACGTCCGAATGCTATGTCGATTTTTATGATTCTTGGTAGCCTACACATGTTTCTCAGAGGTAAAACAATTTCCGGATGGGGCTGAGTAGTGTAAATACATACAACAAGTGCTCCTGCTGAAATGAAATTTTTGATTCACATGTTTCAACCCGATAAACTAAAATTACAGTGCGGTTCTATTTTTTTCTAATCTATTACTCGTTAAGGTAACTATCACCAGGGCGTGTAAAATTACTGTCGAACATTCTAGAAGGTATTGAAACGTTCTGGAAAAAGATGGGGTTAACTTGAAGATATTTCTTGCACTTTTCTCTCTTAGGCCTAGAGTCTAATCAGTCGCGATCAGACCATGCTATACTAATTACTCTGCGTGTAATGGATTCCGTCTGCAGTAAAAAAAGTTTACAGAAGAGATTTTGACGGTTTTCACGGTTTGATAACTTTACTTTTGATTTAAAGATTCAGCTAAGTTTAATGACGCTAACTAACATAACACCGGAGCAACGTATTAAAATCTGTTCTGAATTGAAAACTTATGGCATAACTGATCAGATTTTCACGGATTTAAAAAAGTTCAAAACCTAATGGTTGTACATTAAATTAATTAATCTAAAATGGAGAAAAATTAAAATCTGAAACAAAAAATCATTAAGAAATACATATGGAATTATCCTAAGGTTTCCAATCCGTTCTTCTCATAATTATTGGCTATTAAGTCGTTATGTCTCAAAGCATTTACAGCAAAGTCGCTTAGTTAGTGCATATGAATTGCATACGTGGCAACTACATTCATTGACGATGATAGTCTACAGATCTACGACAAAATTTCCGATGTTATGCAATAAAGCTTTCAAACGACCGTAGCAATTATTCCACCCACCGAATTTCAATGACGTCTTACAAACTCTGTCCCCAGAAACGGTTTGCGTTCGCTGCAATTTCCGCGTCCTCAAGTCTTAGCTTTTGCCTAAACGTCAAGATGTGTTCAGCTACATCAGGAGCAAAAGCAAACGCATCTTTTATGGTCCTTAAGGTTTTCTTCAAACTTGTGAACAATATTGTGTGAAGAATATTTGGAACCACAGTCTTAAGGACAAACTGTTGCTAAGGTTGACGGAATACTCATAGGCCACGAAAAACATCTTCATCATACAAATGTAAAATAGAAACAATCTGTTGCAGAACACTGCCCGACGCTTTAGCATCTGGTAAGGTGTGAGGTTTCAGAAAATGGAATACTCGAAAGCCTCTTCTGGAGTACCGTTATTAAAGATGCCACTGACATCCGACTGCAGACAAATATTTAAAAAAAAAGTAATGAGTTGTCACCAAATCATTAATTGTGTTTATAAATTACATACCATTTTACTGATTTCCATAAGAATTCAAACGAGAATGATTCCAGAAATTAATTTTAAGTTACAACCTTTTTAGTTATTTTTTCGAATGGACCAACAAAACAGGTATTTATTTCTGCACGGGTTTCCTTTAGGTTAAAAAATTGGCTTTAATACAAATGTGTATAATTTTGATAGATATTTTTGCCACACAGCCTCCTTCAAATACTTTTATGATCATAAAATCTGTATTATTCATTTATTTTTAATTAATGTTTAAATTTATAATTTTTATAGCAGATACGTAATAGTTGTACCACTATTGTTTGCTATGAGTGAAATGAATGGAGATATGAGTTTTTATTTTTAATATTAAAAATCCTTTTTAACGTATAAGTTCTCTTTAAATCATATTTTTTTTGTTTTCTATGAAATTTTTCAGTATTTTAACACATTTATGTTTTATTACATTATTTTTTAAGCTGTTATAAGAGAGAGAGCGCAATGAAGTAGCCATAAATCAACTTTTTTGTAGATTTTCTTTTGGTATTACTGCTCGTCGACGTAGTCGTCATTAGTGACTGGAACGGAATGTGGACAAAGAACGGAAATTAATTCGGCCATGGTATTTTGAATGAACCATCCCGACATGCGCCTGGAGGAATTTTGGAAAACCACGAAAACCCAAATCTGGATGCCCCGACGGGGATTAGAACCCACGTCCTCCCGAATGCGAGGCCAGAGCGTTACCACCCAGTAACCATTGTCGGTTAAAACATCTCATTATGCTTTGAGGAAACCATGGGAAACCAAAATCTGGATGGCAGAATGTACGTTCGAAGCTGCGTCCTCCCCAATACAGTTCACCTACGACGCTTGGTAATATTTTTTCAGTGAAGGAGATGGGTGTAAGGTGACAAATCAACTCAAAGGCTCTGTAAAATACGGTCTATTGCCAATTATTTCTGATAGTCTCTGCTGATACTGGAGGGCATTAAGATCTTAACATGTATTGAGCGTTCTATCGTTTGTGGTAACTTTCATTTCGCTGACCCTGAACGTCCATCGGGTATATTAAAAATGTATGAGTGACATCTTCTAAGTAACCACGCTTGTGTGAAGAAGTTATTGGTGTCCAGTTTTCTTCAGGGTGGTGTTCCACCTGCCACCGAGCAGCAAACAGGTGAGCCGTGTGGTCCAGTGCGCCGGCTGAAACCTGACGAGTGTCGTGCAGCTCCACATCGTCCTGTCAAACAAGTAGCGTCGCGCGACGGCTTCTCAGCTGCCGGTAACAAGCCCGCCCGCCCGCCTCCACGCTTTCGGCTGCAGCGCCAACTTGCCGGAAATTGTTAGCCGACAAAGGATACCACCGGCAGCGTCGCCGGATATCGGCCGCAGGAGAGCAGAATGTCTCCGCCGCGGGGAGCAAGGGAGGTTTGTTGGACGGCTAGTCATTACAACAGCATCTAAGGCAACTCACATTCTGCAGAAGGGGAAAGATGTCAAAGTGCCATTCTGTGTGTTTATGATCGGGTAACAAGAATTACAGAATGAACAATAGGATTTTTTAATTACCTAAGATTATGTACATCAACATCTTTCTAAAGCAATTTTCCTCTTAACCAGGTTTTACCAACATTTCGATGAATTTTACTCATTATTTATTATTATTATTACTCCGCGATTTACTAAAAGTGTGTGGCGGAGGATGCAATGCACCTATCCGAAAGGGTAATAGTTTGGAAGGGATATACAGGATATGGCAGGAGGCACCAAATGGCTAATGTGAGGGACCTTACCAGCAATCGCCTGTTGTTATCCGGGAAAACCTAGATCTGGTAGCCGGAGTGCTTTATCGAAAGCTACTCCTGTCGGATTTTGAGTTTACTCGCCTAGTAAATACTTTCTATTCCATTCCCTAATCGCTCGTGGAAAAATGAATATAGAAAAGAATCTGTTCTGGCAGTGATTTCTCTTGTTTTCGCGATCATTCCGAGATATGAATGTTGCTGGTAGCAACATTTGTTTGCTGTCATTCCGAAATACGTCAGTCGTGAATTTTTCAGTTAGCTTCTGTCGGGAACAACGCCTTCGGTGTTCCAGGTCTTCCAAACCCTAACTCAAACAACGCTTTCCCTCCAACTATATATACCTGTCACGAATCCGGCGGCTCTTCTTTAGACCTTCTCTAATGCCTCCATTAACCCCTTTTTATGGGGACCCAATCCAGAACATTGTTGGCATGGTCAAATTTGGAGCTATGGTTTACGGCGACATACCCTTGCTAATGCCAAACATTTTATACTTACTGCCAGGTCGGTTTAGTAACTAATATGAAGAGTAAACTGTTGTCATCTGTCTGTGAAGCGGGTAACTGTTTTTTGCGTGTGATAAGCGTATTTTTTGTTTGTGAAATGTTTAGTTTATGCGGCGGAGATTGGATACCCTGCGGAATTTGTGTTGATGGCTGCGGAAAATCATCTAAAAATGGCTGGGAGGACGTCCAGTACTTGGTGGCTAGGGTTCCTGCTTGGTCCGTTGTATCTCCCCGATCCAATGTGCAGAGCCTCATAGCCCTGGTGCACACTGACTGGTAGCTTTCTGTAGCAGCATGCTACTTTAATATCACGTTTCTGAATAAACGAATATGTTGTGTGAATTATCTGAGTAATTTTTAATTTTTCAAATTATTTATTTCTGAGTAACATCATGTCATTTTTGCTGAAGCAGTGTGCACAAACAATCTTTATCTGATATTACTCCATCCTACATAACAGAAATTTTTCAGTTCTTGAAAAGAGGTACAGATATGGAAGATATCGTCAGCCAAATACAACTAACAGAACATTTTTACACAGTAACTTTGTCGTTTAAATTAATTTCATTACGTCTATTACAAGTTAACTACATTAAAAATCGTGTAAGTTAATTCTTGAATAAATTAAACTCTCTTTTGGAAATCCGTGAGGTAGCAAGAGGCCGTTTGTTGCTGATGCAATAGCGAACTTGTCACGTTTCTAACTTGAACTTGCCGTCTGAAATTATGATTATATCAACAGTTTCGTAGCGATTATATATCGTGCTGTTTATTAATAAGTAAGTTTCTGTGGATTATTTCACTGCAGCTCCAGCCTGCGTAGTAGGAGCTGAAAGCACCTAACGCAGCGAAACTACAAGAGAAAAATTATTTTGACGACTTAAAATTTGAATGTTGGAAAGTACAAGACGTTCCTAGTCAAATCAGTAGGAAGTTATAGTTCTAATGACCTTTCCAGGAACCATTTTGTCAGCTTGTATCAAATACTAGCCCAAGAATGAGAAAACATGTTGTTATTGCCAGTCTTTTGAAGATAAGGTCGGGCTCTATCAACGAACAGTAAAAAATATTGCACCTCAGAGAAGTATGTGTAGAAGAAATGTCGTCAACCAATAACGTCACAGAAAACAAAGGAAGCGCACGTTCCTTGCATGCAGAATTTGATTATCTTTACCATATCTGTCCGTATCCTATTTATCTATAATGAAGGCCAAGAACTTTTCAAATCAATTTCGTAAATCTAATTTTATGTATATTTTTCCACCATTCTAAATGGAGGAAATAATGTTGCAGCTCATCGTGTTCAAATAGTAAAATTCAATAAAACGGCGACTGATACAAAAAAAAGATTAATTGCTTCATTATTCATCACTTTAAAGGTAATATAAGAGCAATAACTGCTGTAAAATTACCGCTTTCTTGTTCAGAGTTAAACTTACAAAGGTTGTGATAGCTAGCAATTATGTACGGCGGGTAACTCATATTTTTTCTATAGGTGATTATTCAGTTAATAACTGCATCTGTATTTAGTAATTCTCCAACCCAGTATTCATGGCAGGTTTATAAATTTTCTTTCAATAATTATTTTACAATATTCGTCCTCAATTATCTGATTCATATATTCTATCTCTGTCTTTCTCTACAGTCCTTACCTTCCACTGTTCCCTCCACTAAAAAAATTAACCAATCCTGCATGTCTTAAAATATCACCCATCTTCCTGTCTCTTCTTTTTGCAAGCATATTCCAAAAACTTCTGTTTCATCCATCATTTAAGAGCACGTACATTTCGTACCTTATCTGTCTACTTAATGTTCAGCATTCTCCTGTATCATCATACCATATCTTTGATCAAAATTTTCCCGATATGTGTCTACTTGTTTACTATATCTTCGCAATTATTCGCAGTAGATACTCCCTCGAATAGTGGCTGAAGACCCCCCAACCTTCAAGTATAGCGAAGTTAAAGTGAGTGTCTTCAAAGTAAGGAAGGAGCGAGGTAGCGGACAAGGCGACCACGCTTGGGCCCATCGGCAAAAAGGATTGGTTCGGCCGGCCAGGCCGGGGCCGAAAATGATTTATCGCGAGCCTCGAGCCCAGCCTGCACTTTTAATGTATTGAATGGCTGGCTGCGAGAGCGCCGGCGGGCGACCAAGATGGATGGCGACCCCCCCGAAACAGCAACCCGCCGGCCGCCATGCCGGCAAATATTGACAAGGGCGAGCAGAGCGGCGCGGCGGGGAGAGAACAACCACTGTGCGGTGCGCCTCCAAGACGCTCCACTGCTGTCACTGCTTATACACTGCCAGGTAACCCGGAGATCCGTGGGCACCCTACCGTCACATTACTCCTCCTAATTAAATTGCTGAATAATAAAGTCGAACTATTATTTCGTGAGACTGATGTTATTTTTATCAGTACGTTTTATATAGTGTGTAAAAATAAAGTGATAATTTGGCTCAAATGTGATGCTGTATCTACAATTTTTAACGATTGTTTGGTGTTAGTCTGTGATAACAATGTGCTCTTCTATATTCCTTGATACTGTTATCTTTCGTATCCCCGTTTGAAATGAGAAAACGTGGAAGGATAATTTAACAAATTAAGAAAGTGGTGGAAGAGAGAATGCCAATAGTATGATTGTTACTGAAGGTAGGGTTGGAGGAAAGCAGGCTGGATTCAGTGAAGAAAAGTACACAAAAAAGGACCTGCATTGGAACATAGTTCTTGAGAAAGACTGGGAGGAAGGCGTGAAGGTAAGAAAATGTTACATTAGAGCTTGAAAGGTGTGAGATTCATTAGAAACTTCATAGGGCATATGTTGGTGATGGTGCTTGGAGGTATATTGGTCAAAGAATTAGGAATAGGGCATAGAAGGGGAAAGACGACCAAGTCCACAAGTTGGCGCTCGATGTCATGCAGAAGGGAGGGGGGAAAATTTTCTTTTGTTGGTAAGGGTGTCAGGAAATGGAACAAATTACCAAGTGTAGTGATGAATAATTTTTTAAAAACGCTTATTGGGTTTAAAATTAAAATTTGTAAATCGGTAAAGTAAATGGGGGAGGAATTTAATACTCCGATTAAAAAATAAATAAAAAAGTAATATGAAAAAGGGTAATGACTAGGGAAATTGCCACTAGAGCATTAGCTCCAATGCAATTAAAATTAATAATAATAATATTTAACAGTGAACTTATCGTTGTTCATTGTCTTAAGGCGTCATCACCAAAGCGTCTGACGCCGCTGTTACCATTATAATAATTCCCTTTTTGTTAATAATCTGCAGACTATACTCATGTAGGCTTCCATGTCTTCTTATGTTGAGCGTATCTTTTCATCTCATTATAGCCATTACAGTATCTGATCTGAATTATCTGGGCCACACATACTGATCTTTGTCTTCTTCTACAGTTTTTATCTTCGACTGTTCCCACCACTAGTAGATTAAAAACGTCTCTTAAAGAGGAATCCACCATCCAGTGATTTTTTTTTCTTTGCTACTCTTCTTGATAGTTCTTTGAACACAAAGTATTTGCAATTTTCCAAAATATTTTCTTTTCATGCTACATCTCTTCACTTAGTTTTCAACATCCCAATCAGTCAACTTAAATGTCCAGTTTAATGCAGGCTGTTATACAACAAAAAATAAATAATTTCCCTAGTCTTGTGTTTTCTTGCAATTTCAGTTAGATTTGGGATGAACACGACGCTAAACTCCTGAAATGGGAGCATTAAAAATTCCTGATACTTTTCTTTTTGTTTTTTGTCCTTCTCAAATCCAGATAATGTCTGGTATGTTGTGATTTTAATTTTTGATCTTCTCTAGAGCACACAAACTACTGTTACAATGCTACTCTTTTTTTCTGTCCAATCTCCTAGAAAAATCAAGTAGCGAGTTTCGCAAAAATTTCCGTAACAATCCTTGGCGCTTTGCTGTTGTTCGATCCTAAATTTTCATTTCCAGACGGTGGAATTGTTTTCCGTTACATACTTTCAGAGACATACATGGTTGAAGAATTCGCTTTTAACGTTTGTGTTAGTGATATTAATAAAACCTTCCAAAAAGAAGTGCTCTATCAGATTCAATAAAAAGATACGTTATTCGGATTAAGGCCACAGAAATTTGAATAGATAAAGGAAACAACAAACTATACGCTTCACAGTGATTGCTAAACGCCATAACACGGAACATTTTATTGAATACCTACTATATAACAGCATAGTAACAGAATAATAATAGTAATAATAAAACAGTCCAATGTTTGATAAGAGCTGTTGGATATAGTTTTGATGTTATCAACAAAAGAGAAAAATGAAGTAAATTTAACAATTAAGAAAATTTCAACACCTGCCAATATATTCTAGGCACTGGAAACAAACCATATGGCCCTTCATCCAGTACACATCGGGAAAGAAGTAGAGGATGTACAGAACATTTATACAGTTATTTTATTTCTTACTTTACAATAAATAAACACTTCAATGAGAGTCATCATCATTAATCAAAATAACAACTTTAAAAATTATTTGTTTTTCGTACATTATGTAATTCGCATTTCCTAATAAGACACTTGGCTTTCTGCTTTGCTGCTTATATTTGAGAGACTAAGTTCTTGACCTTGACTCTCCGAGGTTAAGTAGGCAAGTCTGCAGCTGTCCGTCTTCACGTCATCTCCTGAAGCAACCAATACAGTGGCACTGAGCAACTGAGGTTACTCCTCCAATGTCTGATGAAAATTGTAGTCCAACATGCGGTAAAGAGAGAAAGAGGAAAAGGGGAGGGCGAGGGGGTGGGGAGACAGAAATGAGCGGGGTCGAGAGAGAGAGAGAGGAGGGGCCGAGAGGGGATCGTGCACAGCACTTAGGAAGGCCTACAAGTTAAAGCTCCTTATCTGTGCTGGAGAGCCACTCGCGGAAGGCAGCCAGTCTGCTAATTCTGCAGGCTCTGCCCGCCGCGGCCGGAACCAATCATTTCCTCCCTCGCAGCATGCACTCAACCTCCTCTCTCTCTCTTTCGCTTCTTCTTTGCTGCTCTTCCCCAACAGTGGCCACGCTTGTGAAGAACTAACAGACAACAGGTAATAGTAAGGCATCTGTGATGCATTAATGTTGCTGAAAGACAAACCAACAGTGACCCAGAGAACTGCTTCTAGTTATAGTTGTCGTTACGTGAAGTAGTTATTCGAAGGACATTGTAGTTTCAACAGAGAACTAGGAATTTTCTTTTGGAAGTAAGATCAGTGATTGGCTGTATTTATACGCGATAATTTGAGATACATAGTTTACCTGCACCAATAAAATGACATCCCGTTATTTTAACGATCTTACATTCTTTTGTGAAAGTTTCCTGTTTTTATAATCCAGTTTCTGGATTTACCGGAAATTTAAATTATTTTTATGTTCTAAAAAGTTATGTAAATCCATCTGACCGGTGTATCTTGTCAATCTGACTTTACAGCTTGTCGATAGTGAGATCATTATAGAAACTGCCTGTATTAAGGATGGTAAATAAGAGGGGAGTAGTAATAATAGTATTTAGCGGTGGTATGATGGCTCAATGGTTAAGGCATCTGACTGAAAATCGGAAGATACCTGATTGGAATCCCTGTCACCGCAGAGATTTTCTTAGGCCCTTAACCCAACCTGCACAGTATGTGAAGTACGCCAGAAATAATCCGTGGTCCTGAAACCACGTTAAACTGTAAGTCTTATTTACCGGTTAGGATTACCGAGCTAGGTTAGGTAAAGAGGAAAGAAACTGGCCGCTCTTTCAACAATACCAGGCTAATTATACCTCTTTCAGAAATCTCCAACCAACCTTCGGGTTGAATACCAAGTTTAGGTTATTTTTAGCCTAGACGTAGTCAGCTGAATAACTTGACGGCTTAATGCCGTAATGGGTTTGAAAGGAATGGCTTCAGAATATGT
The DNA here is from genome assembly GCA_031002005.1 of Vandiemenella viatica. Taxonomy (NCBI): domain Eukaryota; kingdom Metazoa; phylum Arthropoda; class Insecta; order Orthoptera; family Morabidae; genus Vandiemenella; species Vandiemenella viatica. The sequence goes on from CM061920.1 coordinate 198,409,265, forward strand.
AAGCATTTGGCCTCTTCTGACCGAGTGACAAACCGTTCACACGGATGAGTCTTGATGACATGTTGTTAGCCAGCAGATTCCTAACAAAAGGAGAGAATACTGGAAGAGGTCCAAGCCAAATATTTTCCCTCTGGAATGGAAGGAACTTCCATTGAGGGTTGAGTCAGTAGTTTCAATGGAACTATGAATGCCAAGACGTATTCCGTTGAAAGTTACTCCTTTAAATACACATTATGATACCTTACTAAAGGACAAAATATACTATGGCTAAATTATTCATCCGCTTGGATCTCCGAAAGGAGTCGCGAAAAGGAAAAGAGTTGTGATTTGAAATGTAAAAAATATGGGTACAGCAAGTAAACTAAAGAATTTAAAGAAAGGTATAGTCAGATTTCGAATGTATGTTAATACTATTAGTAATTTAAGTGGAAAGGAGTGGAGCAGAGGGAACTTTGTGGGGGTTTTGATCGCTGACCGACTCGATCATGGAGAGATGCAGAATCAGTTCTGACGGAATGAAGTTAGCCAATGAGATAAATAACGTGCCAGTCTCTCAAAGAGGATAGAAAGCTTGTTTTCCGTCAGAGAGGCTTGTGATAAGAATTAGAGAACTAGTAAAAATTTGTTACTGAACGATAATGCACTGGAGCAATGTAATATGCATAACATTTATGCACACATTAAAGCAACTCAGAAGATATTATCCTCGTTTAGCCACCTTACAGAGATGAATTATAACCTGAATAAAAGTAGAAATTGCTCTCAGTGGCACAATGAGTAAACTATCGTGTTCAGTTACAGTTTAATGTTAAGCCAGCGCTGCTTGCAGAAGGGCGCTGGGCAAAGCTGATGAAGAAAAGATTGTGTCTAAATGACAACCTAGTCAAGAGACAAGATACCTATCACTGTGTTCATTTTTGAGGCCGCATGGTTCTTCGCATTATGGGGAAGAAGTTCATTGTAACTACAATCTGACAGTTGTAAAATGTAAATTCAAACAGTAAGATTACGTAACGATGCTAAGACTATATTACTCTTGCTTGGGCAATAATTTATTTTTTTATCTTGCGTATCTGGTTTTACATTTAACTAAGTCTTGTGATGTCTTATACTTCGTGCATTTTTTTAAAACATTGGAGCAGCCTGTGATTGGAGAACTTTGCTCTGTGCACTGCCAGATGCTTGGGTACCCCAGCAGGATTCCTTTAAAAAACCAGCTCATTGCTGCGTAGTGCCACCAAAGGAGGGACCACTTTCGGGCATCCACAGGTGTTTTCAAACGTTTGGAAGTGAAAAGATACGTTGATCTCGCCATCAAAGGCACGGTCAGCCAACACAGGGCCTTTATCTAGGTATCTGCACAGACAACAGAGGCGCGAGGCAGTAAGAAACGTAATCAGCAAAAAGCCAGCAGAGCAAGTCCTTCAGTGGAAAGACATGTGATAAGGGTGCGTGACAACCAAGACATACTTGCAGGTAGTTAAAGACAATTATTAGTAGTCACAAAGTCTGGATTAACATAGATTGGAGAGTCACTCTGGTATACGCTTAGCCTGGCGAGAGAATCCACCGGGGCCTGGATATTATGGACATTTATCAGGCGAGAGTCACTCAACATCCCGCTCGGGTCAAAATTGCATATTTGCGAATTTATATTAAAGAAGTAAACAACACTGTAGTACATCATCTGACATAGGATGGAAAAAAACTCAATAAAAAGTTTGTATATAAGTTTAGTAATTATATCTATTATTATCATCATAGAAATCACCACTATCTACCTGTCACGCATGTAGTCACAGTAACGTGATATCTCTACGCCTGAATGGATTAAACGATGACCAGTGTTATTGCAAGACCAACCAACATTGATCCGTTTATGATGTTCAAGTTTTTGTGGAAGCTTTAGATAATGTAAGAAAGGGTAAGATATTTAAAAAAATTCAATTTTGGGCAGAAAGAGGACAGAATATACGAATTACATAAACTGTTATAAAAGTAGTGATTGGAAAACAGAAACATCTTATAGGCATGGCCGCATGGGAATTCGAACTCGTGGCCCCCCTAATGTGAGGCAGAGCGTCACCGCTCACTCGCTACCCTCGGTCGCACACAGACACTAATTATTCAGAATTGTCCACACAGAAATTCTTATCCTTAATGACTGAGTTACTATCATCTCGTGGGGTTAAGCGAAACCTAATTTTTCTTCAGTAACGTATAAATGAATCAGAATAAATAGAAACTGATATTTTTTATGTTTTTGTAATCAAATACATTGTGTGTGACCTCCATTTAGCAAGTAAATCCCATCCCATTATTCTCAGCCAATAATTAATTGATAATCAACGACTCATCGGGTTTACACTTCACGCTATAAGATTTAGATTTACTTCAAGCCAAGTGAAGAGGATGTAAACAGGTCATTTTGAAGTACCAGTCTATATATTCGGCGGAATAATCCTCAAACTCCTACGTACGTAAAAATATTGTCGGTAATAGGACCAGGTGAGTAATTGATCGCAATAGATAGTGGTAGATAAACGCTTTGAATGTATCACCCCTCTTTATATAGTAATGTGGGAGTCCAAGTGACGTTAAATTAATAAGGGCGTTTTTATTTTCCCACTCTGTAAATCTCTAAATAACTTAATACCTTTTCTGAAATCAGACACTGTGTGTAGAACGTCCGCTGGCGGTCCGCGACATGAATTCTCTCTTCGCTGCAATCGGATACAAGGCTGGCGATCCAATACTGGCAGAACTGAGGAAGCCTACCACGCAGCCTCCCTCTCCGCTATCTACTTCTCCCGCAGAGAAAATTAAAAAGAAGACCGACAAGTGTTTAGCTAGCGGACCTCCGCTGTGGATTGTTTCTGGAGGACGGGGTGGCGGGCGGAAGCCGTTTGATGGATGCGCTCTATGGAATGGCGGAAGCAGGAGTGGTGGCGCAGACGTGTAAAGATTGATGACGCCGGAATTAAGATATATATGGCCATTGATTCTATACAAAACGGGCGCTCGTATAGGCAAAGTATGCAGGGACGGCGACAAAGCGGCGTTGTATGCTTGACGGATTGTTGCCAGTTTTTGGAATCGACAGGCGATACGATGCAGATTTCGTCAAGGGAAATCATTGCCAAGATTAAGAGCAATCAAAGATTGTAACAAAATAATCTATTTTTGTACCCATCACAAGACTTTTTCCTTATTGTGGACCTCTTATACATTCATACGTCTTTATTATCACGGTGAACAAAACTGACACCCACAAATCTAAATCCAAAACTGAATGACTTAGCTACATGTATAGTGAGTGAAACACTCAGTTCTCCTATCCCTAACATTACGTATTTACTTCTAATATTCTGAGCTCTTGGTTAAATTCTGAAATATAGGTTGAGCAATAATTCACTTTAGGTCTTAAGTGGTGATAATAATTAAACTACTAATGACCATAGGAATCATTTCAAGGATGTCAAAATGACTATACATCTGTCTTACGTGGAAGGATATATCATATCAATACTCGCAGTTTCTGAGTTAAGAACGGAATCACAAGGAATATATATATATATATATATATATATATATATATATATATATATATGAAGAAAGCATACAAAATCCATAATTTAGGGGAATAGAAAACTTCAAATTATAATTTTAAATCTAGTCATCATATAGCGAATGATATTTAAGTTTTCACCAAAAATGTTTTATCTGACGCTCCAGTTTGTCCGGGAGCATTAAACCGTCACTATACTGCAAATGGGAGGTACGCGAGATCCCAGATACAAACCTCGCACCTCCTATACAGAATATCATGATTACCGTTTATAGGCGTTTCTTCCATGAAAATTTTCTTTACTGCTGAGATGGTCCCTAGTTCTAGCATCATAACTTGCACGTTTCATAATCGGAATCCACACTTGTCGCACAGAACGCACATTAATGCTTTCACACGCGTGCCCACAGGCTCTGCATTGAGCCGTAAGGTAAACAGAGGAGTCACAACAATATATCAAAAACATACCTGTGAAACAGCGGGAAAACGCAAGGAAGGAGGAGAGCAACTACTATCCCTCTATGTCTATTAGTCATTAGTCTCCGCATTTCATTGCGAATATATACATATATGCATTGACAACACACCCCCGTCCCATTTACTGATTATAAGGACATAATTTCTTCCTGCGTTAAATCAGAATGGGAAAAAATGTGTTGTGAGGTGGGCATATGGTACCGGGAAATAATGAATATAAACAAGGATAAACCATGGTACGATCGTATGAACCTCATCAGAAAGGAGATTAGCTGCATGATCAGACTGAGAGCCGATCGCGCTTTGTTAAACGACAAAAAATTCATTTTGAAACAAATCGACTCTCCAATATGTGCGTCCTGTGCAGAGACGGAGGGCATATACCATTTCATGTTGAGATTCAGTAATTACCAAGCTGAAAAACATGAATTTTTAGAAGAAGGTATACAGATAACAGATATACAATCCCTTTTGCTATCTCAATAAAAAGTCCTCTAAGTTAATATACAAATATGTGTCAAGACCTAAAGGACAAATATCAAACACATATATTTAAATAAAGCACAGACATTACTACTTCTATATGACTGGATAAATTAGTTCATGGCTAAAGAAAAATAATAATTATATTAATAATATGCGGAGTCCAATTACAATGGATCTAGAATATAAAAAATTATGAAATTTCAAGGGTGTCTCGGGATACGTTTACATAGGTTATTAAATATGTTTTAATCCATCGCCTGCATATAAACTGAGAGAAAACAAGGTAACATATTAGTGTTAAATATTGTTCCCGATTAATACAAACGTTTTTGAGAATACGTAAACACGTTCAAGCTATTGACTGGCAATTGTTTCATTCCTAGATATTTATCGGAAATTATTTCTACAAATAATTCCTTTCTTGTAAATCAATCAAGAGAACTTAACTTTCAGAAAAAGGACTTGAACTTAAATCATAAAATTTCCCGCATCTTGCCGTAACCGCAGTGAATGAATTGAAATAATAATTTTAGAAACGTGTGCTGCATATGGGTTTTTTAACTGAACTAAATATTTTGTTTAATTACTTTATTAAGATATATAATACCAACAGGTTACAATAACTATTATATTTTTATGAAAGTTAAGTAGTTAATAAATCACTAAATAAAGTAAAAATAAACAACATCACAGGTTGCTATAGTTAAGGTAAGTACCATAAACATGGTAGCATTCATTTCAGCATCGAAGAGTTCCACGAAATAGTCTGGTAAATAATATTTGATGGTAGTGAAGACAGATGGGGAACCATATTTCCGAGGACAGCTTTTAGCAACTGCGAAATAGTTGCGTCTTCAAGAACCACCCTTTACTCTTTTGTGTCGACACAGTGCGTGTAGAATTATACGATACTGCGCTTTGTGGGGCAGCAGTAACCGTCAAGGTAACGGTTAGCAGCATAACTTGATAGCTCGAGTTTAACGACTGAGAAAGGCAACGACCTTTCGTGATTTCGACCAGTGCGGAAGGTTGTGGGAGGGAGGGCATTGGGGAGCGGGGAGGGGCGGCAACAAGTGTTGCGCACGCCTATTGTGTCTACTCGGCAGGTTGGCTTCCCACTGCATGACTGTCGACTGCGTGTTTGACGTACGTGTCCCTACAGTTAGCACCTGCATATGGATCTCATAGTTTTCTAACATTTAACGTGAACACTCTTCCCATCAAACAATACACGAGCTTAGAAGAAGACAGAAATGTCTAGGTATTTAGATAAAACACATTATACGAGCAACGAGTATCTTTATGCTATGGGAAAAGAGTTTATTTATTTAAATGGAGACTTTCCCGGCGTATTGATTCAATAAAAGTTTCTCGGGAGTCCAGCCGGATGGTGTCATAAAACGACGACGTTTCGACAACCTGCTCGGTTGTCTTCATCAGGTCTATTTTGGTTATTTCTTCTCAAAATCACAAAAACAGTCTGTTTTTGTGATTTCTGAAAGATATTTCTCCAGACATTTAAAAAAAAAAAGTTATGTATATTTTAATTCAATTTTCCATATTTTTTGTTACTATTTTATAAAATTCTTTAGACGTTCGCGCAGGTACTTCTTGGGTGAAGTAAAATATTTTTTTTTCAAGTTAATATTTAATAATCCAGCTTGTATGACTGACTTGGTGCTTATGGAGTGTCAGCTCGTTAGTTTTACATTGCTGTAGTTTCGAGATAGTATTCTGTTATGGTCATTCAATCCTCTGAGTGAAGCAGGATAACTAGTGTTTCACTCAAACGTTGATCACGTCAAGAATTACTTTGGAAAGCTCTCTCTTTGAAAACGAACCAGTAAGTTATTCGCTGGATATTGTTAATACGTTCTTCCTGGGAAGGGTAACTCTTAACCTATATACACTGATGAGCCAAAGAAACTGGTACACCTGCCTAATATCGTGTAGCGCCCCTGCGAGCACGCGGAAGTGCCGCAGCACGACGTGGCATGAACTCGACTAATGTCTGAAGTAGTGCTGGAGGGAATCGACACCACGCATCCTGCAGGGCTGTCCACATATCCGTAAGAGTACGAGGGGGTGGAGATCTCTTCTGAACGGCACGTTGCAAGGCATCTCAGATTTGCTCAATAATGTTCATGTCTGGAGAGTTTGGTGACCAGCGGAGGTGTTTATACTCAGAAGAATGTTCCTGGAGCCACTCGGTATGAATTCTGGAAGTGTGTGGTGTTGCATTGTCCTGCTGGAGTTTCCCAAGTCCGTCGGAATGCAGAATGGACATGAATGAATGCAGGTGATCAGTCAGGATGTTTACGTACGTGTCACATGTTAGAGTCGTATCTAGACGTATCAGGGGTCCCATATCACTCCAACTGCACATATCCCACACCATTACAGAGCATCCACCAGCTTGAACAATCACCTGCTGACATGCATGGTCGATGAATTCATGAGGTTGTCTCTATACCCGTAACGTACGCGATACAATTGGAAACGAGGCTCGTCAGACTAGGCAACACGTTTCCAATCATCAACAGTCAAATGTCGATGTTGTTTGGTCCAGGCGAGGAGTAAAACTTTGTGTCGTGCACTAAGCAAGGGTACACGAGTGAGCCTTCGGCTCCGTAAGCTCGTATCGATGATGTTTCGTTGAATGATTCTCTCGCTGACACTTGTTGATGGCCCAGCATTGAAATCCGCAGCAATTTGCGGAAGGGTTGTACTTCTGTCACGTTGAACGATTCTCTTCAGTCGTCGTTGTTCCCGTTCATGCAGGATCTTTTTTTCTGGCCACAGCGATGTCGGAGATTTGATGTTTTTCCGAATTCCCGATTTTCACGGTGCACTCGTGAAATGGTCGTACGGGAAAATCCCCACCGCATCGCTACCTCGGAGATGCTGTGTCCCATCTCTCATGTGCCGACTATAAAACCACGTTCAAACTCACTTAAATCGTGATAACCTTCAATTGTAGCAGCAGTAATCGATCTAACGCCTGCGCCAGACATATGTTATCTTATATAGGCGTTTCCGACCTCAGCGTCATACTCTGAGTGTTTACATATCTCTGTGTTTGCATATGCATGCCTATACTAGTTTTTTTGGCTCTTCAGTGTAAATTAAGTGACCTAAGTTGCATCGAAGGAGCTGAATGAAAAAATTTACCGAATAACCATCCCTCATATTGAAGTATACACATCGTGTTATTCTAATGCCAATGATTTCAAGTTATTAAGACAGAGTTCTAATTTAAATACTGAATTATCGTGTTCCAATACATCTCCAGTAAGCTGAAAATCTGTTTCTACTACACAGTTTCTTTAAGCACTGCACCTCACCGGCTACGCAACCATCCTAAACATGTTATTCCTGCTATGGTATATATTATAAATTTTATGTTTAAAGACACGATGTCATAGGGCATGTCCATGGCAGAGATACTGGTGTTAATTCATCACGCTAGCCATATCGCTTCCGAGGCTAGCTTTAGAAGGGTTAACGGTTTGTAGGAAAACTCCGTCTAAACATTCCCCGTATAACTGCGGTCCTGATTTTAGTTTAGGTGAATTGATTAAAGCAATCACAGACTTCACTGCACTGGATAGTGTGACGCAACGTTTCTCCATTGCGCCGCTTTCAGACAAAGAAAACCCTGACAGACTATAGCTGAGAAGAGTATGCGAAAATATCGACCTTTACAGATGTACAGATCAGTTTAATAATACTTTGAAAAAAAATCCTGTTTTCTTTCACTTTTGGAGAAGCTCAGTAGGAATAACATGAAGTATAAATATTAATTCCTCAGATGGATAGATAGATGAATTGCTATACGTATCTTAGTTCTGCACACCATACCAGAATTAATGACGATGTAATATTCAGTAAATCTCCGCCAATCGATATGAGAATTTCGTGCGAGATAAATTATAAACTGAAAAATAAGCTGTTATTCATTACTCAAAGACTGTATGATATATTTCCTAATTCAAGTAACATTAAAATCTTTATGCTGTTTATTTAGTCATAGCTACAATTTTTATGATTACGCTGTTCCAACTATAAAAATGTTTGTGCTTTGTGTCCATTACCAAAGCGCAGTTGCCGCAAACTGTTACGCTCAGCTATTTAACAGCTTTACGATCAGCGTAAACGCGATGGCCACTGTGCGTTTAGCGCAGGGGCGCCGGCTTCTTGAGGACGCTACCCGCTCGCCACGTCCCGTGCGTAATGGACCTGGGAGGGCCAACTTCATTAGCAAGTTGCGAGCACGCCGCTCATCTAAGTGGGCCATCAACGGGCTACACGGAGGCGTCTCGTCCACTATTACCTCCGCCTTAAAGCATACACAGCGCGGCAGTTCCCATACGTAAGGGCGAAATGTCCAGCTAAGCTATCAGGCCATGTTTAGCTGAATTATAAACTCGTTATCAGGGTATTTACGCCTTCATATGTTAGTAAATAAACTGTAGGAAATACCAAAATTATGATTTCCTAATGAAATCGATCACAATTATCAGTTTAATTTTTTTCCCTAAATGCTGTTTATTTAGATGTTATGAGATAGTTTGTTTCTACCTCGAACAGAACAAATTTCTCTTGTCTAAATTATATATTTTTTAGCTTTAGTGGATGACCTATTTCTTTGGCGAAATACTTTGATAATTTTTGTTCGTTGAGTGCGGTTTTTGTAGTATTAGGAGACAAGTGGGTACGGGTGTCAAAAAGACCGCTCGTTTAGCCTACGATACACCGTTCGGAGTCATGAGAGTCAGCAATTTAGTTTGTTGTTTCACATCTTAAAATTTTGGTGTGTTAATATCTCGGTTCGTGATCACAGCAAAAGCAGAAAGAATATAATTTATTTTATAATGAACTATGCTAACATTATTTCAGCCATCACTAATCAGTAATGAATCAGGAAACAAAGCAAAAAGTACAGTTACAAACTCGCCCTTTTGAACATAGTTTTTGATAAGTCAGAGAGAGTTTTATCAAATAGCTTTTCAAATTACAGAGAGTCTTATCAAATAGCTTTCATGATCTACTTGAAATGTTAATTCTCTTACGGAGAAAGTTGTAATTTCGTTTTTGGAGATGTAGAACTTTAAATAATTTTAAAATGTTGTCATTGAATCTACTCATACCTATCTTTACGTTCTACAATCTCTGACGATAACTTTTGAGTAAGGCCTGTTTTTAAGTGTTCGTGTGAAACGTAGGAACTTACGTCAGTAAAACCTTAAGAGGCCGGTAATGAACTTGATGAACCAGCTAAAGTTCTGTCTGAGCAGATTCATTGAATTGGTCAGATTCGCAGGTTGACTGCTAGCGACTGACAAGTACTGAGGGTAAGATAAAATATAGAGCAGAAGCACAAAATTCCCATATAAATTCCAGTGTTTCATTTGTTTCCTAGAAATAAAAGTAGGATAATTTTTTCATTAAAACACGAATAAAAAAAAGTATAGCAAAACCCTGCAAAATCCTCAGTGATTAGTGAATACTAACGATGATGCGGAAGTAGTTACTGAGTACAGAAAATTCGTCACCTGTTTTACATTCATCTGTAGTGCTTAGTTAGATTTTATTTGATCTTTGATTTTCTGCTGCTGTTAGTTTATGTGACAGCTGAAGTCAAATAATTGCTGAGCAACGCGTAGCAACCGTCGCCTGCTTTAAATTTATCTCTAGTGCCGTGGTTGGTTGTACTTAATTTCTCATTATTTCTGTGGTTAGAGATGGGAGTACCGAGTTATTTGGCAACTGACAGTCGTCAACATATCTTTTGGCTGATCTTATTGTTTATTGGCTCATCTTTAAATATGGGAAGTTTAAAACATAAGGTTACAAAGCAATATGGAATGGGATACTGAATATTACATCAGTCGTTGGAAAAGCTAATTCTAAACTGTGTTTCGTAGGCTGAATTCTTAATAATCGTAACGTACCAGTAAGGGGGGAATAGATACTAGTAAATTGTCCAATCCATACAAGAGAGTCACAAAATTGATGCAGAAATTGGATTGAGGCTCTCTGACGTGGTTGGATCTACTGAGTAACATTTGAACAACTTCTATCATTTATGAATTCAGGGTAATACTTTCCCGCCACGGTACAAACACAGAGAATATGATTGGCCGTGCTAATACCTACTTCTTTAATCGTGTCTTTAGAAACTGGAATGCACAGAATGGAATTAAATTGGCTCTTCTGGAATCATTTTGGAATCTACAGTTCCCCATGAATTGTAAGTTATGGATGAAGATCTTTAAAATGGTTTGTTCCACCGGTCAAAGCCTGCTTTAAGTTAATTTCAAATTTTGAAACATAATACTGAGTGTAAACAGACTAATTCCCGTCAGTAGTCCATATAATACAGACACTATTCTCTAAATGATGTACAGGATATGTACTTCTTTGCCTTATACGAAGCGACTGGTGGATAAGAGGTGAAAAAAACTTTGTGCTTGAGACAAACTGTATTTTTTGGAGGGCACTTCGCAACGAAACACGGGAAATACGCACTAACTTCTCGACTTTTATTTTCGCGGCCCAAGTCTTGAGTTATTGACAGAGGAGGAGCAAAGGGAAGAAAAACCAACAGCGAAGTCGAGCGATAAGCTTTTTAGCGGCCGGGAATGCAAATGCGGTAATCTGCGGGTTGTATTTATTTCAGAAGTTTACCTATAAGCGCGGCAATAACGCTCTGAGGAGAGCGGCTATAAGCCAACTCGCTATTTCGCTGCCCAGAATAGAAGAACATTGCTTCTCATAAACAGAATCATGTTCGCCAACACGGTGCCCAAAGTGCAGCAATTTTAACGTAGTATTGTGTCGCTAGGCCCTACAAAAATATTGAGGACTCAGAATTAGATACGGCGAGTCTGCAGTTTTCAGGGAATTTCTATTTCAGCTTATTAACATATTATTTCTTACAATACGTAAAATTTCCCCATCCCATTCATTGAATCTTCTCATATCCTCTGATCTGTGATATAACGGTCCTCAGACACAGCCCTTTTATGAAACTGTATATTAAGAATTATATGTAGCGAGCTGGTAGTTGGTTAAATATTGTTTTGTATATTTTTCTTGTAATTAACTGTGATTTTGTTTAAATGAACATTGTTTTTTGGAGAGAAATTATGTAAGTGCTATACGATATGTTCAAGGACAGTATTATGCACGAAACATTGACTGAATGTTTGTAATTGCAGGTATGGACATGAGCTGCGATGTTTGAGGACAATTTGCGATGATTTGGACAGATTAATGTGTATAATTTTGTGTTTAATACTTGTAAATATCTTTAATTTTCATTTCAGTGTGTTTTATGATGGTTGTGAATGATTTTGTATCAATTCTGATTGTTTTAATGTGATTTTAATTGTTAGCTGCATTGTCGCCGTTCGAGAAATATCGGGCGGCTTTCTCTGTATTATTGTGGACGTTTTTGTTGCTCCTAAAACGAACGGCAGACACGAGTTTTAGTTTTGAAAGTTTTGGTTTGAAGGAGTTGCAAATAAGTTGTAAGTTAGAATCGCTGGAACGTTTATATATTCGACTTAGTATTATTAAAGACGATGCTTGTTGTGCACGGAAAATAAACATACTGAAAATTGGTTACTCGGACTTGGTATTTCAAGCAACCAAAGACCTAACGTAGGCTCCGCGACAGGACAGGACATCAAAAAATCCTAACTAACGGAAGACCTGACACTGCATTCTTTAACTTTTGCTCACTTTTGTGTCTGAAGGATATTTTTTGTACAAGTGGGGAAATGCGCGTGAACTGGTTAAGATACGCGCTCTAAGAATTACTTGCTTTAAAAGCTCATAAACATCGTGGAGAAATCTGTTTTAAAACACTAAATGTAAGTAATGGGGAAGCCGGGGCGCAACGGATTACCGGGCGGAATGAAGTTCCGCCTTTTTTCGGTGTCAAGCAGGTACTGCTAGCGAGTGGTATAAGTGGAACTAGACCACCCAATTGCTGTTCAGCTAAGGCAACGATGTTAGTCTATTTTTCTCGAGTTTTAGTGTGTGAAATTTACGTTGTATGATTTCCTACTCCTGTATTTTAACTTCTGAAGAAAGCACGAAAACGACGAATCAGAAGAAAAGACCGCTGTCTTAAAAGATTCCCCATTCAAAAACGAGTTACAAGCGGCTATTAATGAAAAAGAATAAAAGAATAAATTATAAGTATAAAACCTAATAAGAAATAGAATAAAGTTAACAATTAAAAAAAAGTTCCTGAAGAAAAATGGAGGAAAGAAGGAGCAGAAGAGAGAACCCAAAACTAAGAATAGTAATTTTGTGTATTATTCTGATTGTGAATGTTTATATTGCGGCGAATGTTATAATATGTCAGTTAGAGTTTGGGTCGCTTGTTCTGTGTGCACACAATCACTGTGGCGCAATAGATAGCTAAGATGAATTGAGAATTTTGTGAACAGGCTTAAGAAAAGGACATATTCAATGAAAACTGTAATTCAGTAAAACTAAATAAATATAGAGCAGACTTATTTTACTAGTTTTTATAGTTGATCGTCCATACCACCTGATTCTGCCCCATATCCTGGGCAGAACGGAACTAGCGATGATATATTTTTCCCTTTTTTTAAAAATAAAAATATTGTTCTTTTGTTTTCTCGAAACATTATTGTATTTTTGTGATTACGGAATTATACCGTGTTCATACTAAAATTTACAACTTTCTTAATTAACACTTTTGTGTTTTTAAAACATATTTTGATCTTGGTACCCCGTTCTGCTCCCGATTATCCTACTTATAATCTATACTATTATATATCTGTAAGCAAGCTGCGTGTGTCTCTTTACTGGAACGGGTATCGCGCAATTAGTACCGCAGCAATTTGGATGTGGATTTCAAGTTTTGAGAGCTAATGGTCCAGTCAAAATCTGGGAGAATAGCTAATGAATGATATGTACTGAATGACACTGGAAATATTTAAATTCATTTCTAGATCGGTAATTATATTATACGGATCACACTGTAGTTGAGATGTTCACTGCTTGCAGAAAAAGACAATAAAATCACAATCTCCTTTTTTTAGGTTCATGTTTCGTTTCTTGGCTTCAGCTATTTATCTCCATCTACATCTACATATATACTCTGCAAATCACAAAACTGTGGGTGGCAGAGGGTGCTCAGCACCAAACCTAATCTCTTTGTTGTGCATTCCAATCCCTAATGGTACGAAGAAAAAAGGAATTAATATAAGAATCAGTGCGGCACCTTATTTCTCTAATTTTATCTTTCCTGTCATGCCGACCCAAATAGGTTGGTGGACGAAGTATTTCACTACACTCGTAAGTGAAAGTGGGAGTACGCATGTTTACCAATAAGTTTATACGAAACGTGCGTCGTCTATATACCAGGGACTCCCAGCCTAGTTTATTAATCAGTTCTGTAACGCTTTCATAAGGACTGTAGCAAGCGGTCACGAATCGAGCGGCTCTTCTCTGTACTTTCTCTATACTTTCGATCAACCCCTTACGAAACGGGTCCCAAATGGCACAACAATAGTCCAAATGTGGACGCACAAGAGATTTGTCTGTTCAATACAATTTTTCAAAATTCGACCTAGGAACCGCAGCCTAGAATTAGCTCTACCTACCAACGTATTGATATGTAAGTCCCATTTCATGTTCCTTTGTACTGTTACTCCCAAATATTTCATAGAATCGACCATATCAATAACTGAACTGTTTACCTCGTATTTCTGAACAATTGTATTCTTTTTGTTAGTTATGCTCATTGTCTTACACTTTTTACAATTTAATGTGAGTTGCCACTCAGCGCACCATGCCAAAATAACATCCAGATCACGCTGAATTGCTAAACAATCGGCCAAATTCCTTACTTCCCTGTAAATAACCGCATCATCAGCAAACAATCTAAAAAGGCTTTTCACTTTGTCTCCGAGATCGTTTATAAAAATTAAGAAATGAAGTGGTCCTATTACACTTCCTTGAGGTACACCCGATGTGACATTTAGATTAGAAGATCTTTCTCCTTCAACAAGGACATACTGCCATCGACCAGTTAGAAAATCCTTTATCCATTCGCAAAGCTGATCCGATATACCGTACGCTCGCAGTTTCGCGGTTGTGTGGCACAGAGTCAAAGGCTTTCTGAAAATCTAAAAAAATTGCATCTACTTGTGAACCTGCATCAATAACTTTCATTACGTCGTGTGTAAATAGGGCCAGCTGTGTTTCACATGATCTTTTCTTCCGAAATCCGTGTTGATTTGTTGTAAGCAAATTATTTTCATCTAGGAAATTCATAATGTTCGAGCATATAATATGCTCCATAACTCTACTACAAACAGTGTTACAGATATGGGACGATAGTTTCCAGGATCGCTTCGATCACCTTTCTTGAAAATCGGAGTTACTTGCGCTATTTCCCAGTCTGAAGGTACTTTTCGCTCTTCTAGGGATTTACTGAATATATCAGACAGAAATGGCCCGATTTCCGCCGCATACTCTGAAAATACTCTTACTGGAATACCATCCGGGCCAGGTGCTTTTCCCCACTTTAGGAGCTCTAATTGCTGTATGATACCTGCAGTATCTATTCGTAATGATTCCATCTCCAACTCGACACGACGTGGGAAAACGGCAATGCTATCCTTATTTTCGTCAGTAAATGAATTTTTGAATACAGTATTTAGTACATTAGCTTTGTCGCGGCTTTCAATAACCTCGGACCCTTCGCGAACTAGTGCTGGAATATTGCTGTTGGTACAACTGACTTTTCGAACATACGACCAAAATTTTTTGGGGTTTTCTGCGAGACTCTTAGAGAGAGTGTTTGAATGAAAATCGTTGAAGGCCTCACGCATCACATTCTTCACACGTCCTCTTAAATCAGCCAAGGTTTCTAAATCACTGCGAGACCTCTTCCTTCTGTAGCGTGCGTGTATCCTTCTTTGTTTTTTGATCTAATCTATTATCCGAAATTTAAAACCTTAATATTAACAGAATATCTGACTCAAATGTATCAAGTGTCATTAATACATAATTTACTGTAAGCGCAGTCGCTATGATTATTAACATCTTTGACAATTAAAAACTTTTTCTCTGGTACGACATGTTTTTAAATTTTCGCTGAATGCCGTACAATATTAACGAAAAACGCTAATATGTGATATGAATGCGGAAATCAGTTTTTTCTCGAAGAAAGGTGCCTACAAAAACATTAAAAGGTAACGGTACCTATTTCTTATGTGCAAATATTCCTTAATAATATCGCAAAAAAAAAAAAAAACATGTGTAAAAATGTTGACTGCTGTTCAAATCACAGCCGGTAGAATAAACTGTTATATTTATTAAATAACCATCATACCCCTAATTACGCCGCAATTTGATGATGCATTTTTATATAATTCGATGAGACGTTTCCAGACTTCGCTTAGTTCTGGAGATATAGTACGTATCACATAGATTGTGTGGTTAGGTCGAAATGTGGCCTATATCAGAAGAAAAAATTCCGTGGCACCGTAATTTTACGATGTTTTCTTAAGGCTAGACATTATGACATTTCGCTTAGTTCTAGCCGGATCGTGTATCAAAGGTTTTGTTAATTTGTTAAAATGTGGTCAGGAGCATTCTTATGCAAGAATACGAGAAACGCTATGTCAAAAACGATGTGATTAGGATGATGTACGACCTGGACAAGAAGTAATATATATTTCCCTCTGTGCCATGAATTTAGGGATATTTTGAATTAAGATCTTTTGAAATCTAGGTTAGATATCGAAAGATTTTGTTTTTTACTTCGATATTATGTTTGGCGTGATTAACATCATTGGAGATGGTTGTTCTATACTATTAATTCTGTGCCTCATTGTAAAATATCTGTCGCATCTGATCTAGAATACGTATCCTTTTTACTTTTATTTACACATTTTCTAGAGAAGCATGTATTCAAAACGGGCATGGCAAATTATAAAGCTATGGCACTTCCAATTACGCTCCTGGTCCAGGTAGCATATCAGCCTAACTACGTAATATTTGACCCAATATATATCGAGAACCAAGCGAGATATCAAAAAATGTTATTCTTTACTTTCGATTTGTTTCGTCGTGTTCTATAAGAATCTATCATCATATTTTGGCGCCAAGGACTACCAATTTCTAAATTATACTCTTGTAGACAGTTAACAGTTTGCCTCTGGAACAATATGGTCGCTAAACGTTGTACATTAATAAGCCAATATTTCTTCTTTACATATCATAATGGTTAAGAAAATCAGTTTTTTTCTCAAAGAAAGATGTATCAAAAACGGTTAACATAAATATCAACAGGTAACAATACATTTTCCCCACAATGACTTGTGTGAAACTTTCCATATTTCTACGTACGTTACTCGATTAATATAATATATTTTGTGGCTATAAAGTGCAAATATTCGTCAGTACTATCGCCCAAGGGAACGTGTGTACAAATTTTGGCTGCTGTTCAAACTACGGCCAGTAAAATAAACTGTTATTTCTACTAAATAAGTCTCATAACCCAGGTTCTGCAATGTTTATCGCTTTGGGTTAATGACGACAGCAACATGGAACCAGAGAAACTAAAAACAATTAAGCATCTTAAAACGTCATGCCACACCGCGTAAATAACAAAAAAACTAAATCATCATGCGTTATGCTCTAACAAAGCGAGTCAATTGGCTTTCTGGTCCAGGCTGCATTTCAACCTAGCCAGTAATTTGACTAATGATTACGTTCGTATATCATAGTTTCTGTCACATCAGCATTGATACATTCGCTGTATCGTGATCGATTCTTGAAACTTTGGAATTACTTACAGGCGGGTGAACTAACGACATTAGTAATTTGGTGTCGCTGAAAACGAATTATAATTCTTATAATTTATGCTGGGCGTACTTTGAATCCTGAAATCCTGTCATTACAAAAAATGTATTTAGCGATGAATTTCATGCCTTTAAGTGTATCTGCATCGCTTGATTCTGAAGCGGCAATATCAGTATGATTGTGGTCAAGTCGAAATGCAATCTGAACAAGAGTGTTCTAGGAACCACAAAAGCTATGAAGCATTCAATTACTGTTAATAATTAATAAGCTACTTTAATGATTGCAATGTTAGTGATGAAGTGTAATCACGAAAACAAATCAACCACTGTGCATGTCCATGTCTATATTTCCATGTGGCAATGGTGACATATTTTTTTTCTGGTCCAGACCGTATTTCATTGTAACCATTTCAATTTTGATATACGATTATAAAAAATGGCTAGAAGTTCGGGTGGATGCGTAGAAGTTATAAGCAAAAAATATTTTTTATTACCTACGGCATGAGAATGTACGATATATATATGGCATACGAAAACTGGCCTGCAATTTTAGATTCGTTGTTGTAAATGCTATCGTTGGAGGCAAAGATATCTTTATAAATGGCAGTTGAATGTACTGTCAAAACTATCGCAGACGGTACCTTTCGTGTCGCCTTTATGTCTAAAGTAAGGTATATTTGTTTTTGCATTAATAGGCAGTTTCTATCCTCCGGAAAATGTGTCTCAAATTTCTTATTGGGCCGTTAGACATAATGGTTTATGTAACTTTAATTTCTTATTTTTCATATATTATTTTGTGTTAATAAAATATAAGTATAATAAAAAATTTTGAACTATAGTAATGAAAACTGAATCTCAGGTAGTAACTAAAAGGAAGGAAAATCTTTAAATGAAATCTATATTTTTTGTTTCTCCAAGTTAATATTTGATACTCAGCTAAAAAAGCTCAGAGTAATTCTAAACATGCCAAGACCCGCGTGTGCGAAGCAACGGGTAAATGCTCACCTTCTTTTGAGGAAAACGATTCTGAATGCTTCAGTATAAATTATGACATACTCGGGTATAATACGAAAAATAAATATAACAACCGGTAACAGGCGCTGGATAGCGAGAAATAAACTTCAAGAGCTCGCATTCGACAGAAAACGGAGTCATTTCCCGGTACGGCTATCAAGCTTTTAGATTTGCTCGGTTTTACGAAATCACTCCAGGTGAGTGCCAGGATGCTTCCCTCCAATTTTGTGCCCTTTTCTTGTCCTCACCTACACATCTATCACTGACCAGTTTCACTTTGTTTGGCTATGGTACATCTAGAAATTTATAAACCGAGTCACTACTAACGTAGAATCGCGAGTGCTTTTCCACAATGTAATGACTACTCCGCGAAAGTCTCCATGCGCTCAATATTTTCAACAGACAGGTAAGACACAATTAAAACATTGTTGTTGTGTTCAACTATTACTGAGTCGTAATTAATTAGTTTTATATAGTGCAATTTTATATATATTTGCTAAGGGATTAAAGTTTATCAATTCATTAGCCATTAAAATCAATTTAATGACTTCTGTTTTGCAAGTAGTCATAAAAGAGTGGGATTTCCCACATTCAAAATAAGAACCACTCATTTGTCGTGTAGTTGTTGGTCAATTTTTGGGTCAAAGTAATTTAAAATAGAAAAAATTGATTTTTTTCTATTAGAATAAAGATAAATGTAGGTTACCGTACAGCAATTCTAAAATCTTAAATTGTCTAAAATACTTTACCATGAAATAAACATCATATATCCAAACTGCTTTCCTAAAAGATTTGAAGGAAACAACGTAATTGGAATGAGAGTTCCCGTTGAGATATTAATGAACCACGTAATCAGCTCCTCAAGCAATCCTTATATTCCAGGCACAACAAAAAGCTTATTGAATCCCATTTCAGCATTTATTTCAAGGGTCGCTGTCTTATTCTTGCTGAATCGATTATCCCTGCTTTGTGAGGCTGCTTTGATGGAAATGTTTAATTCACCAGCGAATTGCGAGTAACGCGCTCCATTAATAGCTCCCAAGAAAAAGAAAGTGAGCTACTTCTGTTGAAGGAGTGAAACACGAAAGACATTATTTTCTCCTCGGAAGCCACTCGTAGGAAACTTTAATTTCCGCCCCAAGCCAATGAGATAAATATTCCCTCAGGTGCGGATGTTTAGTTCTTCAGTGCACAATTACAGAGGGAATAAATTTTAGACTAGTGGTTAACATCTTAGGGCCTTCTCCCAAGTTGTTTCCGTGTGAAGGACAGTAGGAAGCAAAGATTTTCAGATCCATTCAAAATTTCTTCGTTGGTCGTCGTTTAGGCGCAAGTACAAAATGTTTTCGAAAAAAAAATTAGATCTTTGTGAGTCTCATCATAGACGACGATTATTTTGGAAGAATACATAGATCACCAAATTTTTTAAAACAAATTATATCTACTGAGCGTTTCTCATTCTATACAACAGATATAGGTTCCATATTTATTTTATGTAAAAAATTAAAACAGATAGCATCGCGATCTACGAGGCTTTGTTATCCACGTTTTCATGAAATTTCATGTTTTACTGTCTGATGATTGCATCGTTTTCTATTGCCGATATTAAGAAATTTTATACCATATTTCTATTTAAAAATACTTCTTTCACCTATGTGATAAACCACCGTGTCTGACTGGGAATAGTACGTTCATCAGGATTTTTATATTTTTTATTTCGGCCATTTACCGTATAATTCACATCACTTCTGTTTACCATCATTACCACTGATAGTAAAATGTTTTACCACTTGTTTCGAAGGAAAATATAAGCCATATACACCTTGTAAGATTTAAAAAATTTATTGTTATTTTATTCGCTTTCTATGATTAACTACTCAATGAACTACTGACATGGCTCTACTTCTCTCACATAGGATGGAGGTATGGAATTCGCAGCTCTTTGTTTCCTATAATGTTAATTACTAAAAAATGAAAACTATGGATTAAACATTAATAATATAATATTAATTTAATATTTAGTGTACCATATAAATAAACAACGGCCAAACATTTACACTTGTTTCAAAGAGCTCCATAATTTTTATTTATTGGAAACAACACATCTTGTAAGAATAATACCTGTTCCATGAATCCATATGCCTCTTCTGAAATAGTATAGAAGTTTTAAAATTCTTGATGTCTAGATTTACTGTCGACGTTACTATGTCATAAACATGAAATAATTTACATATGTCGTTAACTGCGAAGGAATACTGCTCAACGAAACTTTTACAACTAAACTACAATAATGAAAATGTTTGAAAATTTGTCGGGAAAGGGACAGTGAACAAAAAAAAAAAAAAAAATACTGCACTGAAATTAAAAAATTTAAACCGTATAACAGGGCTATATTATTCTATTCAACCTTACCAGGCAAGCCATGTTATAAACTGCCGGTCATTTCTTTTATTTAATTCGGCAGTTGTTGCATATTAATGTAATGCATTAAAGTGAAATTAATATTTGCTAAACCAAGAAAAACCACACATATATAGAACACCATCAACATGAGACATTTATTCAAACTCATATATCCAAAAAAATAACACAACCTCTCGTAAACTTAACACAGTCCTTGCTTTTCTTCTGTCTTACTGCGATTACCTCTCTCATACCAGAGACAATATTACTTATATTACTCTTTGGCAGCGCCCGCTGACCAAAGATAATTGTCACTTAATGTAAACACAATCCAGTCTTAGCGTATATGCTACACCTGCCCCCACTTCGAGGCAGATTAATAAATTTAGCACAATTTTGAAATTTGCCGAGAAGTTATTGAAATATACAATGGATGACACAATTTTTTTCCTTGAATATAATATTCAACAGTACTTCTCAAATTTAGTTTGCAATGGCATTACCTTTCCACACTATGCTAATAATTTCGATTAAAAATCCAAAGTATTTTCACGGTTTATATCAGTTCACTATTTAAATTTTGTTTGTCACTAAATTTGGCATCATATTCACTATATAGCGTCCAATTCCAACCGAATCGATAATGGAAATACTTGCCCCCGATAAGTTTCTTGCATACACGTAGTTCTACCGTAGCTTTTTTCTTCCGCATCTTCCAATTCCTTTCTGCCGCTTTTTCATATTCTTCCAATCCTGCGTGTAATTTCTTTCTTGTTTTCCAGTTTTCCTTTTCATGAGACCATTCAACTACTTCTCTTGTATTAATATCAGGTGGGTACTCTTTTCTCAAATAATTTGAAGTAATTCGGTGTCGGCCGTCATCGATTGTGTCCTGTAACAATACTTCCATCGATCCCTTCTCATCTTTCCTGTCAAAAGAAACATATGTAGCGGCTTCTGTATTACCGTGCCGGACAAATACATTCGTTCTTTTATTGCTACCTGGACCTGGTACAATATTCTTTTCTTCGGTTCCCATCTGCAATACATTTTCACTTGCTTCACATTCGCTAATACTTAAAGGTAGCTTGCTATCATTATCTGCTAATTCTTCTTCCTCGAATGTATCTTTTAACGACTCGTTTCGTGCTTCCGCTATACTCATTTTTTCTTCATCAGCTTCTACATAACTTCGTACTTGGCCTTCCAAAATTTCTTCCATTTTACTTTCCACATATTTCTGTCTTTCTTTTATGTTTCGATTTAATGACCCTTCTATCGTTTCAACAATAGTTTTCTCCTTTTCTTCCATATAGTGATCCATTAAAACAACGACATCTTGCTCCATAACTTTCTTGATTTCAATGGTATCTTCCCTCATTGTTTTCAGTTCTTTTTCTGACTCCTTCTCCACCATCCAATTTCTTCCAGACACACTTACTATCAATTCTTCTGTCCTTTTAATATTCTGATTAATACTATCCGTAATCCTTTTCTCAGATTCTTGACTACTTTGTATAACTTGCGTGATTTTTTCATTAATTATTCCGATGTCTTGTCTGAGTTTTTTCTTGGCTCTGTTCAAATGCTTGTCTGGTTTTTTCTTGGCTCTGTTCAAATCTTCGGATGTCTTGTCTGGTTTTTTTCTTGGCTCTCTTCAAATCTTCTGATTTCTTGTCTGGTTTTTTCTATGGCATTTAATATCAATTCAAGGTCCATACTCTTTAGGTCTGTACTCTTTTCGGCACTCATTCTAGCAAATGTCATACAATTATTATATATAATACATATATTACAAGCAACAACAAAAGTTTTACTACTCAGGAGAGCCAATCCCCACAGCAAAAATTCACTGCTTCATATTTAACTTCTTTACTGTACTCCATTCACTCAGTGTTCAAATTTTAATTACTTTTCTTTTCTTTTTTTTCTTTATATGTCTGATGATTACTCAGAACTTATAAATAGAATGTTCTCTACTTGCCGCGCTGCGTAGAATGAAAATCTGGAACTCGCCGCTGCCACTGCGTCATCAGAAGTCCAGTCGTTTAGGGTGCTATGCTCATTTGTAGTAATTAACACCCGTAAATTCTGGTAAAGGGTCGCCAAATATAACAGGGCTATATATTCTATTCTAACCTTACCAGGCAAGCCATGTTATAAACTGCCGGTCATTTCTTTTATTTAATTCGGCAGTTGTTGCATATTAATGTAATGCATTAAAGTGAAATTAATATTTGCTAAACCAAGAAAAACCACACATATATAGAACACCATCAACATGAGACATTTATTCAAACTCATATATCCAAAAAAATAACACAACCTCTCGTAAACTTAACACAGTCCTTGCTTTTCTTCTGTCTTACTGCGATTACCTCTCTCATACCAGAGACAATATTACTTATATTACTCTTTGGCAGCGCCCGCTGACCAAAGATAATTGTCACTTAATGTAAACACTTACAATCCAGTCTTAGCGTATATGCTACAACCGTCAAGTGTTAATTCAGTGTTAGAATGATGATTTTTGTGATTGAAGTGATGTGGCATTCAGTCAATGACGAGTGTTTGCGTGTTTCCAAATATGAAGTCATTCCATTATGTAATAAAGCTCTTTCGTTTTGTAGTTTGATAGAATTCCTGTTATATTATTCACAGAAATTCTTGTTTTGAGCGTTTTTTTTCTCTTTATTCACGTATCTTCATTGAAGTGTTATTATCATTTCTGTGTATTTTAATATACAGCTTATTATGCTGCTTTATACGTTAAATGAAGTATATTATTGCTTAATATACTTCACGGAAAACTGTAAATAATAGTATAAACACAATATTTCCATGACTGTACTCTCCGTAGTCATTTTCAGATGAAGAGTGAACAATCCGCAAAACCTGAAGTTTAAAACTTGCCAGGGGCGCGTCTATCAACAACGCAATTAAACTTCTGGTTTACTACTCGTCCATTCTTCACCGAAGATGACGACGGGAAATAAAGTCGTAGAAATATTGTGTTTAAACAACATTTTAAATCGGTTAGCTTTCCTGTGAACAATAAGTCAATGTACAACGCCGAGAAAACACATAATTACGGGATAATATAAATGATTGAAGCGATTTCAAAAATTTTAGGTAGCTATAGTATTTGACATATTATCACAAAACTTCAAATTCATATAGAAAAATTCTTTTTTTCTTTACATATTACAGCTTACTGATTCTTTAGTTAAACAAGTTCTTGTTACAAACGGTGCTGCATGTCCCTGTCAATGTGCTTAAAAGCCCTGTTGATGCCAGCTTGGAGTTCTGGTGGGTTTGTTGGTAGAGGAGGCGTAAACACTAAATATTTCATGTAACACCACAAAAAAAAATCAAAAAAAAATCACATGGGGCTAGGTAGAGAGAGCATGAAAGCCATGATAGGATTGGCTGATTATCATTCCCTCTACTACCGATCCATCGCCATCTTGACTGATTGCTCACGTATGCTCACTTATGGCAAAATTTGAAACGTGGCTGCAAAAATGTTTGAGCTATACTAAATAATTATATAGTTTTGTGTCAATACATTACGTAAATAATATAGCAGTTAATTTTTTAAATCGCTTCAATCATTAATTATAACTTAATTCGATTGACGCATAGCTTTGGTATTCCATGAAACGAATTTTCGACATACTTTACCGCAATGTGATAAACATTTTTTTCCCACATGCGATCAGAGGATATGATGAAAATAGTGTCCCCTTGAAGGTAACATCCCGTCTGATACAGATCTGATTCTGAATTTGAGGGTAGGCGAAAGTTATCAATCCTGGAAACGGGTTCCTAAGTCGGACCTGCATTTTATTTTGCTTAGATGGTGCTGTTTTCTTGCTGCATGCATTTGAACACATAGATATCGAAAGAAATGGAGTGTTTTGAAGTTTGCAGGGAGGGTTGGACAGAGAGGAGTATCCCGTGCTTTCAGTAAGAGTGAAAGTTTTTGCAGAGGTGCATAAACAGCTTTTTTTGTAGCGTTCTAGAGGGAGAAAGTAAGAATATGTTCATGACAGTGTCTTCGGCGAATACTATACTATATCAATGTTTTTTTGTTTTTTTTTAACAACTGAAACTGTCCAGTCAAATAAATCGTATGTATGGTCCGTCAGTATTCCCTAAGTTATAATATTTCGTAAATTTGTTAAAGTTATTTTAATTGCTGTCTCAGATGAGCAACAAAATAAATCTTGGTGGAAATTTAGTGATTTTTGTCGTTAGTGGAAAATACTATTAGCTTAGATACTTATCAATTTTTTGTTATATGTCAATTTACTAACAATATAAATGTCAAATAAGTTAATAGTCAAATGTTAAAATAAAATTATTTCTTATTCTTTTTAAATTTTAATGGACTATTCTAATTTTATGTAATTTTAGTAAAAAGTTACAAAAACAGTTTCTGAGTAAAATATAAGAATCAAGGGCCCAAATTTGACTACCTTTTTCTCAGAGACTATTTTTACAATTTTTTACTAAAAAATAAATTTGAAGACTATGATCAAACATTTACTGACTTCTGTCACGCAAGCTGTTTGAAAACATTCTAAAGAACGTATTCCATTAAAATTCAAGTAAAATTAACTCAAATCAAAGACGAAACAGCTAAATAATAAAATATGGGTTAGACTTTGGTCCGACGCAGCAGAACTGTGCGAATTCAAGTTAATGACGCAGTGTTTCTGCCGGCTCTCCGAGACGTCCCTGCAAACTGTTCCCTTCACCGAGCTTACGTGGAGAGGTGCCCAGCCTGTGCGCGTGAGCGGCTTAGTGCCAGGTCAAAGAACCCGCCGCCCCTTAGGGAGGTGTCCCTGGAGCGCGTCGAGGCATGCCGTGTGGCCTGGCGTGAAACAGAGGGTCGCTTGTCCAGCAGCCGCGCCAAGCCGCGCCGCGCCGAGGAAGCCCCAGCGACAGCGCACAAAAGAAGAGAAAAATGTTTTTCCAAGAAAGGGACGCGCTTCCGTATCACAGGGCTGGCCAAGTAGTCGCCGCAACGCACAAAAAACGGTCCCTCCAGTCGTAAATAAAAACCGTCCTAGCTGCTCACAAGTTTGGCCGAGCATCCCACACAGCCGCAATATTGAACAGGGGAGGTACAACAGGCTTGGCTTCCAGTCCCGTAAACAGGCGTCCAAATAACAGTTTTAGTCTCACATTAACATCAAAAGACGTTTGTACAATGTTTACTATATTATAAACCAAACGGAAACACAACGCCCTTTTAGATCATATAGTAATGAAGAAAAATGTCTAGTTCCATCTTCTGTAAAAATATTACCTGTTTAGTACAAACAAACTTCACCGTTTCACAAATGTAAAATTTTCTTATTTTCTGTATTGTAACTCATTATTGATAAATGATTTTTATTGGTTTTTAAGTGGAAGGCTTATAAAGTGGTTGAACGTACAACAACGGGACTTTTGGAGACAATGCAAACCCTTTCACTTTCCTTTTTGCAATATCTTGTAAAAAAAAAAAAAAATAATAATAATAATAAAAAGAATTAAAATTACATCATAATTAGTCACAAGGAAGAACTTTGTAAACAACTTATCGCTAAATATGTCAATCGACATTTGTGCCTCAAATAATTTTGTCGTAAATATAATTTAAACAATACGTTTGTGAATTTCTCACTGAAACTACAAAAAAAAAAATATTTTTTAATTTTTTTTATCAATTTGACACATATGTGCAGGTGTTACATTGTTTATTAGTTGAAATGTCGTTCATAACGCGCGAAAAATATTAAATCCATCATTCCACACTGTTCCGCTTGAAGTTCATCTACAGCTCTGACTTCACCATACTTGAAATTTTTATGAAACTGTTTGAATTTTGCTTTATTTATAACCTACTTGCAATTATATTCTTCTCAGATTTATCTAATGGGCATAATACAGCATAGCAGATAAAAAAATGTGTTGTTGACATTAAAAATTGACATATAAGCATCGCACACTTACAAACACTATTATTTCTGTTTTTGTTTTAGTTATGGCTTTATAACTCGTCGACGTCGAGGTCATTAGAGGCGGAAGAGGACGGCAGGCAAAGAATGGGAAGGAAATTGGCCATAGCCTTTTGAAAGAACCATACCGGCGTCAGTGATTGTCAACCTTTTTTTTAACCTACCGCCCACTTTCCTATCTATGTTAATAGCAAAATTTTCTAACCGCCCAACGGCTTCACAGTAATAGTGATTTATAAAGTAAGGAAGTAACTTTTCTTAGTAAAATTTGTGAAACAGAGTTACTGCAATTTAAAGGAAACTATAACTATTACTTAACATATACTTTATGTCGGAGTTTTACTATATTTAGTAAAATAAAACTTTCTAAAACTACTTAAAACTCTTTTATTATGCTTTGCGTACATTGCAACATGAAATTCTGTTAAATTACATTTAATTATTGAAGTTATTAATGAGATTCCTGAAGCAGATACTGCGATACTAAATACTGGACACCTGGATCAATGTTTTTAAGAAACAAACGAAGGTCTCCCACTTTTCTCGTATGGAAATAAATTACCAGGCGGTTTACTTCATTGGTCATTAATTATTGACAGC
Source organism: Vandiemenella viatica (assembly GCA_031002005.1). Taxonomy (NCBI): domain Eukaryota; kingdom Metazoa; phylum Arthropoda; class Insecta; order Orthoptera; family Morabidae; genus Vandiemenella; species Vandiemenella viatica. The sequence continues at coordinate 198,436,684 of CM061920.1, forward strand.
ACTAAAACCTGATTGGTCCTTATATGTGATGAAGAAAGGTACCAATAAACTAAAAATTAATTTACGCGTAAGTAGATGTAAGACAGGTATTTGTTTCCCCCACAGATTTTCATATCCACCAATATTTATTTTATTCATCATATCTAATTTCTAACAGTTCTTCTTGGCACGTTTTATTAACCTCTTCAATATTTTCGGTAAAAGGATTTTTCATCCAGTCATACACCTTCAATTTCAAAATACGAGTATCAATTCGTTTTTCCATGTCCAATTTAAGTTCGTCCAGGTGGTTATGAATCTGTCAGTATCCTCTGGAGATAAATTATCTGTTACTGGTGATAATACAGGAAATTGATTAAGTTCTCTTTTCAGTAGATTGTACCGAAATTCACTGAAGAGCCAAAGAAACTGGTACACCTGCCTAATATCGTGTATGGTCCCCGCGAGCACGCAGAAGTGACGCAACACGACGTGCCATGGACTCGACTAATGTCTGAAGTAGTGCTGGAGGGAAGTGACACCATGCATCCTGCAGGGTTGTCCATAAATCCGTAAGAGTACGCGGGTTGTGGAGATCTCTTCTGAACGCACGTTGCAAGGCATCAGAAAGTCCATACCGATGATGTTTCGTTGAATGGTTCGCTCGCTGACACTTGTTGATGGCCCAGTATTGGAAATCCTCAGCAATTTGCGGAAGGATTGCACATCTGTCACGTTGAACGATTCTCTTCAGTCGTCGTTGGTCTAGTTCTTGCAGGATCTTTTTCCGGCCGCAGCGATATCGGAGATTTGATGTTTTACCGTATTCCCGATATTCAATCTGCATTCGTGAAATTGTCGTACGGGAAAATTCACCTCATCGCTACCTCGGAGATGCTGTGTCCCATCTCTCGTGCGCCGACTATAACACCACGTTCAAACTGACTTAAATCGTGATAACCTGCCATTGTAGCAGCAGTAACCGATCTAACGTCTGCGCCAGACATCTGTTGTCTTATATAGGCATTGCCGACAGCAGCGCCATACTCTGAGTGTTTTCATATCTCTGTGTTTGCATACGCATGCTTATATTAGTTTCTTTGGCTCTTCAGTGTAGTTCAAGTTTGTCAATAAATACGAGTAATTACTCAGTACTTTGTCAACCAATAAAAGTTCCTTGAAGCTGCAGATTGACGTTATTAAATATTTTGTAACTTTTTAAACACTTAAACTACAAAAAACGAAAGCGCTTCATTATTGGAGAAAACCCCTATAGCTCGCGATGAAAGTTGGAACGCCCACTAGTGTGGCCAGTAGGAAACAGGTTGACTACAACCGATTTAGATAAACTGAAACCTGTATGGCCAGACGGAGGTTCAAAAACATGTCTTTCCAAATGGAATACAGAGCGTTACCATCCACCCAGCATGCTGGGTCACATCATCTCGGCACTACGTTTGATATTATTTAGTTATCCTACCTTGATTTTTATGTCATCAGTTAATCGACTGGTTTTATTCAATCTTCCATTCCTTTCCTGTCTTTCACTCACCTCTTCATCTCGATAAATTCCCTATAACCTACGTCTTCAATTATCTCCTTCGTATTTTTGTCTTCATAAGACTGTTCCACCCACTAATACTACCCAAATCAAACTCGCATGTCTTAAAATGTGACCCACCATCCCTTCTCTTCTTTCCGTCACTCTCTTCCACAAGCTTCTCTTCTCCCTTGTCATTTCCAAAACATGTTCTTTTCGTACTTTATTTGTGCATTATTTTTCAGCATCCTTCTATAACACCACATTTCAAATACTTCAATTTTCCTTTCTTCTGGTATTCCTAAAGTCCATGCTTCTCTACCATAATGTGCTGTGCTCCACACAAAGTATTAGAAAGTTCTTTAGATTCTTGGATCAATATTTTAAACTATAAGATGAATTTATGAAAATGTGTTTCGCGTTTTTTCCTAGTGCTATTGTTGTTTAAAAATGCTTCGATCATCAGTCGTAATTTTACTTTTCCTACAGCGTCTGAACCAATTTTATATTTAATTCACTATTACTATATTTCTATCACAATTCTTGCTTTGGTTTATGTTTAGTCCAAAATCTTCTTTCAGTAATTTCAATATCCATTGTCTGTTCTGGTAACAGGACAATATCCTCAGCAAATCGTAGCATAATGATTTTTTCTCCTTGAGAACTTATGCCAATTCAATTTATTTCTTTTACTTGTTTTATTGCTTCCTCTACGTACAAACTGAATATTAATTGACATAAATAACAACGGTGTCTTTTACCCTTTTAAACCGATCATGTCTCTCATGATTCTCTACTGTTATTATAGTGAATTGATTCTCATATAGTTTGTAAAGTAATCTTCTATCTCAATATTTTAGACCGGACGTCATTAAGATTTTGAACATCTTGTCCCATTTAGCATTATCGAAAACTTTTTTCTGATTCAACAAATGCCATAAAAGTATCTTTGTTTTTCTTCATCGGATCGTCATATATTAGTCTTAAAGCCATAATTGCTTTTCTTGTGCCGTGATTTTTCCTAAGCTCAAATTGATGTTCATCTACTATCTCTTCAATTCCTTCTATTCTTCTGAATAATATCCTGGTCAGTAAATTTCAAGCATGTAATGACAGACTTGTGGTGCTATAATAATCCCATATGCCGGCTTGTGCTTCTTTCTGTTGTGTGAAGATGTTACTTTTATTAAAATCATTTGAATAACTGCTGTTTCAGAACTTTTTGATATCATTTCTTCTCCTCCTAGGGATTTCAGTAAGTCCTGCAGGAATCTCACCAATTTCAACTGCTTATTTGATTTCAGATCTTTCAAAGCTCTGTCAAATTCTGTTCTTAAAACAGGAACTCCTAAGTCATCAATATCAACATTGCCTTATTTTTCCAGTACACTGCAGTCGTTTCAATACTCCGCCTCACACAGTTTCTCTTTGATTTCCTTCCATCTGTTACCTATGTATTCTGAGTTTAAAAGAGGTTTCCTATCACAACTTTAATGGTTACAATGTAACAGGCTGGCCTTGTGGTTGGGCGTTTTGATCATTAACTGGGAATGTGGCTTTACATGTGACTGACCTTAGTGTTTATCTCCTCTTCTGCACTTCTTCCGGATACCGTCTTGACTTCTTGGAAGCTAAGGCAAGCTAACTAGTTAATTTAATCAGGATTGTCTGACACCACGCATAGGTCGCGACCCTTTGATTGTAGGGGAACTCTATCTTGAAATTATTAACACGAAGTGTGGATGAACAGTTTAATGAAATCAAGCTGGCGATAGTACATTTGACGATGATACCGAGAAGTAGAGTCCTCACTTGTTCTACTGAATGCCAATCTTAGCTTAGAAGATAATAGGTGAAAGTCAGTTTATTATATCTGGATGGAACTTAAGATGGTACGACGTCCGAGGCAGGGTGGCTAACGTATAAGTTAGCGATTAGTTATTCGATGATGCTCCTAAGCTAATGGTAATGAATAGAATGATTTATTGGTTTAATAGGGTACTCTTCGACTCTGTTTTGCGTCACAGGGAGGTACTGCTGACATGATGTTCAGCATTCCTGAACGACTTTGACTTCGTTTGCAAAGCGTGACCGTAACTTTGCACTCTAACTTCGCCAAGCTCTCTAACATTTATAATTTCAATGTTAATTAATAATAAAGCCCAAAACGATCTTTACAATACACCTTTTCTTCGTTTCTCTAGAATTTTGTATGATCTTCCCATATGCCACATCTACTTTACCTATGACCATTTCCTTTTCTACTTCTTCGAAGGTTTCTCGTAGCCTCTTGTCTTTTACTTTTTTTGCATTGTTAGTTTATTTGATTTCTAAAATGTCTGTACTGCACTTTTCCTGCTTCACCCTGAGCACTTGCCTGTTTTCCCCTCTGGTCCGTTTATACAAACCACTTAATGAGTTTTTTTACTATGGCTTTACGCCTCGTCGACGGCTAAGTTCATTAGAGGCGGGATGGGACTGGGGACAAGGAACGGGAAGGAATTCGGCAATGGAATTTTTTGTAGGAAGTATCTCAGCATTCGCCTGGAGTAATTTGGGGAAACCATGGAAAACCGAAATCTGTATGCCCAGACGGGGATTCGAATCCGCGTCCTCCCGAATACGAGGCCAGAACGTTAACCGTTCACCCACCACGCTCCGTCACTAAATGAGGAGTAATCACAACTTTATATTAGTTGGCTACAGTATAACATATTTTGTTTCATTATTTACAATGGTAGTACTGTTTGTGCCGATTTTGATTAGTCATATGGACCTAGAAAATTTCTCTAACTGAAAGTATTGTGAACAGTTATTATCTAGCACTAAAGGGTCTCTTTTTTTTTTTTTTTTTTAAAAATGTTTCTCTTCTATCAACTGTTCGTGTTTTCTGGTACAACTTAAAGAAGAACTCCATATGTGCATCCATATTAGTATTTTGCCGAGAGGAATTATGATATACCGAATTACTACACCTTTTGTATAGATTGTAAGAGATGGCTTGATAAGTAAGATTGATTTTTCAAATTTTTATCGACACCATATTTTAATAGACTTCAAAAAACAAAGATTTTCAGTATCGCCATGGTTAGTAGAGAGACAATATTTATGTTACCAATTTGTGGTTAGCAAAATTGTACTGATAAATGAAATCTAAAATGAAAGAGAATTCGGAAATGCGTGAGTAGGGAAATTACCACTAGAGCATATGTTCCATTAGAATTAAGTTAGCTAAAAACAATAAAAAACTGCAACATACGCTTCCGTCCATCTTTAATAAATTTATGAATTTTAATAGATTTATGAAATGAAACACAGAGTTTGTGGAAGGTTACCACATGGTAGTGAATGTACACGAGACTTTCGGCATTGGTAACAGTAATAATAACGTTAAAAACACTGCAGTTACCGTCACCCATGTGAGAGCTGAGATTGGAAACGAAGTATCGCCAGTGATTCCTGGCGTCTGGCGCTATAAGAGCGGTATAGCCACTGAGCAAAGTTGAAACAAAAGCTCCCTCAACCATTACGAAGCCACACACAGTGGCTTCGTAATGGTTGGCGCTGCTCGTAAACTACCCCTGTATCGCGGGGGAGATGCGGGATTCTTTCCAGCCCACAGGCATCGACTGTGTTAGTCTACAACAGGCAGACTCCTTTTACAGGAAGGAACATCTTTCTCAGTGATATAACTGAGTGTACGAACGCCACCAATAAAACATAAACTGCGTGTAAAGAATTTTTCACTACAGATACGTGACATTATTTTATAGAATGAAGAAAATTCTGAATCCCACTTCATACTCAACAGGTATCTTCGCAACGTATAGCCTGACATGTATTATACTGAGTCCTAAAGTGTAACATACATAAAATATAAACAACAATATTTATAATTTGCCTCTTAGTCAACTGCTGGCAGTATTCTGCGGAAATTACACCTCTGGATGGTTAATTGTTCAGTGTTATCTTTGGGGATTGATGGAAAGACGAAAGTATTTAGTTCTCTACAGTGCTGTCCGCTGGTTATAAGGATAAATTCCGTTTTACTATTATTTTTACTATATTTTTTTGTGATACATTGAATTACTATTGAGTGCGGTGAAAATAACAAGCTATGGACGGCAGTTTTGCTTCAGATCACAATTTCAGGCAACTATTAAGCTTACTAACTTCCAAGCCATGAGTTTGGTTGATCTAATGCTGTGTGATTATGGTTGACTGGAAATATAATTATGTTTGACTGGACATATAATTCTCTGCTCTTAACCAATGATGTGTTGTTAATGTTAAAGTTTTACAGTGCTTGCGTTATATTAGTGTACACCCACGTGTATCTATTTATATTCTTCCATAATAATGACATTGTATAATTTTACAGCTTGACAGAAATATTTGTTGAAGTGAGGTAAACTGCAGCTTAAAATGAAAAATTACTACAGTCCGTGTTGGACTTTGATTGATTTGTTCATCCTGTGAACTCTTGGTTATATGTATGACAGAAAAATCTATTAACTGCGAATCATGTTTCAATTTTCCTAACGGAAATTAGCAGACAAAATTTAGCAAAATCGTAGTTATCCGGTGAACACCATAACGCAAACGGTAGATCCATATACTGATTTAGAAATGACATGACTTTGAGTGAGTCATATTAACTTGCACGTTACTATCCATCTCAACGCCATCTCCGACACGCAAATGGTAGTCAGAACGGTCATACTACAATAGATGTTTGATTTTATTCAAAAAGGTTTTTACTGTGGGTATTAGTGAGTGTCCATTAGGGTGTTATAATTTGCTTAATAGACAGAAAAATCAGAAAAATTTCAGAATCCTTGTAATGACTGTACTACGTTGCAGTTAGAGTTATCTGGGTACCTCGATCTATGAACTTTCCTGTGTTTATTTCCTCCAAGAATTCCAATGAGCAATTACTATGAATATAAAAAAGACAACCACCACACTATATATATATATATATATATATATATATATATATATATATATATATATATATATATATATATATATATATATATATTAAAAATCTTAATTTAGATAACATTCAATAAGACTGCAGCAAAATATTTTGACATTATCTTCCTATGAAATAAATATATCAAGAAGTTTAAAGCATTATAAATGCTTTAAACTGGAGATTAGCAAGAATTTCAATAAAAGAAAAAGTAAGGAGTACCGAAATAATAAGGCTAGAGTAAGTGAAAGAAGAAACATATGAAGTTATAGATCTAAAAAGATTGTAATGGTATGGCTAATCAACAAGAATAACACCGGAACTTCTACTGACATGGGAAGTTGAAGGTTGAGGAAAAAGAGGACTGACGACCCGTGATTACCTGACACCAAAATGTCCAGACAACAATCGGAAGATGTGTTGCAGAAGAAGAGGATATACAAGGCAGAAGTATATGGAGAAATGTTTTAAGAATATAAAGGCCAGTTCTGTAGTACGAGTTTTTATTGTTATGTCGGAGGAAAACCTCCGTACTGAGGAAAATCCCTTAAAACTATAACAATAATCTCCATACGAAGAAAAACAAAAAACACAATTTTCAACCTTGAACCTTGAACTGTTACTATTAAAAATGTAGTCTTGATATTATGATATAAAGGAAAGAGGAACCAGGTAATTTTTTAAAAAAATATATAAATTACATCTGAAAGTCCAATGAATGAAAATGAGATTTGCTGAATTGAACATCAAATTGTATGATCAATTGAGAATACTCAAAATGCCTAACCTTTTTATTCCCTAATCAGATCGTTACTGTACTTCCTTTCGTACTTGTGTAGTTATTTATTTATCCTAAATTTTCCGTCACAGTTGACTATACTGAGCTGCTTCCATAAAAATCTTAATATTTATGTAAATTTTCCCATATAAAATACGTGGGTATCCTTTGGTGTTCAATTATAGTGTGGCAGAAGAAAGAAAAGTGTATGGAGCTACAATTGCACACCGAGGCCATTTAACTACACAGAACACGCAGTTTAACCGCAAAGTCAATATACTTTTATGACTTTGGAATTTACGGACCAGATAATGTTGATTTATCTGTAATTCCGGCTAATAAACATGCGCTACATTTGAAGAGTAACCTGTGCTAGCACGAGGGGAGCGATGGAGTCGCAACTCGTGGGAGTACTACGGGCGTGTGATTGACAATTACCCCGTGGTCTATCGCTTCTATCAATAGTTGAATTTATCTGCTCGCTGGGGCTTAATTATGGCACATATTGATGGAGCACGTGCGCTTGCCGTGTACGGTGGCGTTTAATTGCAGTTGGGTGAGGGACGGCGCAGGGCTGTTTGCGGAGTTCCACCCCCACTGTGCTTGCCAGGAGGGTACGAACCGATCGGCTCCATCACCACCGAATACGTGGACTAACAAATCGTACTCAGCACCGACAATGTTTCTGGCGCATAGGAAGTTAAGTTAATATAGAATACTGCTTAATAGAGGAATTTTTTTTAACAAAGTGTTACACGACTCCTTCAACTCTGAGCGCATCGTTATTATAAAGCGTTAAGTCGAAAAGCTCAGCTGATTAATTCTAGTGGGGCATGCTGCAGATATGTCATTAAAGCGACCCGGTAGGATTACCGATTTAGATTATCTGGTGGTTACAATCACAGGAGATCTTACTCTGTGTGATGAAAATGCTAGATCATGGCATGGAAACATTGTGTTCCTACTATTCCAAACGATAGCAAACACGACATAGCAACATCGTGATTACTGAGTACGTATTCAGCTTAAATTCTGTTATTTGTTTTGAATCTACAAATCTACTAGCTGTTCCGCCACATTCTTGATTCGTCAAGCTACATGAGCATTGCATTCAACCTGAATCGGCATATATTTCCTTTAAGCACCAGACCAACCTACAAAAGGAAAAGGTAATCTCTATGTGTAAACACTTCGCCACATTTAACTGCTTTGTAAACTGGCTGTAAGCACCTTAATGCCAGCGCCGGCATGGTGCTAGCTTCGCGTTGCAGTTGTCTTTTCGTCTGTCTGATTGCTTCGTCAAACGTGATTCACGCGATAGCTGCTGGTCGGATTTTGATGCGGTTTGGAGCAAAAGGAGAAAAATAGGATACGTTTCGTTTTGATATTAAGTCGAAAAGCTTAGAAATTTGTAGCAAGTCAGTATCCAGTAAACGGTAAGTTACTTCAAAAAATCGAAATTTTTTCCGGGATACGAACCAACAGTATCGAATTATTATTAGGAATTGAAATTATTTTGATTTAAAAATGATAGTCACCATCAATCGTTTAACTCATTTCTGAAAGTCATGACACCATTCGATTTCTCAAAGTATTTGTGAAATTCTCGATTATGCGTTGACTAAAATTACGAGGGAAAATTTTCTGCTCAAGTAACTTTGGTAGAAGATCTGACTTAACCTGCTAACCATTTCTTAAATAAAAAAAACCTTTCGAATGAAGCTCTGTACGACAGCTAATTAAAAGTAAAATAACTCAGCATTCATACAGTTAGAAAACAAAAATGGTTAAAACATCCATATAACACGTAACAACAGTCATAAATAATCATTTATTTTGAGTTCCAAATTTATAAGAAATATATTACTACAAATTCGCTTGGGTAAAAAATCTTGTAGGTTATGGATAAGCAAAAGCAGTTAACAATATTGGGTTTAAAATTTACACATGCAAGGAGGAAGCGTTCTTAACATTTCAGGCTTCAGTTTGTTAACTTATGTTGAAGATGCTATTTTCATGCAGGCATTGGAACAACCCTTCTGTGAGATAATATTTTGGCTTCGAAACGTATTTTTGAAAAGTGAACATGAAATAACATTCCAAAATGAGCAGAATCAAAACAATAAAAAGTAACAAAAAAATAAACATTCTTCAACTGTCGACGTTATACAGAGAGCAATTGACACTATATTAATCTATGATCAAGACAGTATATTGAACACAAATTATTAATCAAAATTTAGGGTAAAAGTAAGCAGATAATTACTAACTAAATAACTATTCGATAGTAAAGTCCAGCCAAGTCCTGATGATGAAAATTCCTTACACCACAAGGCCTCGAAGCTGCTGGTCACCCCGAAGCAGCGACGGATACCACCACGGTGCGGCAAGGGCGTGTGCTATTTTTATGGTTTAATAGGCTTTATTCAAGCCTTGCATTATTTTTCATGCAAAATTGAAGTAAATATGCTTCCTCCAAAGATAAATTTATGAAAATAATAACACAACAAAGAATAGCGCTTTAGCCGTCTTAAAAAATTTAATTGCCGAAATATGCTACAAAGTGGCAAATCGATGAAAGCTCCAGACGAGCGATGTTAATTTAAATCTCCTGTCCGTTTTATTTCTTTTAAGGTTGTAAATAAATTACATCTAACGAAAAAGTCTTCAAACTGTAAATACCTGATTCTTGACTGAATACGTCATATATGAATTAATCATTCCTCTACACGTTCCCTAGTTTCGTTTCATGCTTCGTTGTCACTATCTCAACAAAAGTACAATATTTCAGAAAAATCTACTAAGAACTTTTACAGTCACCGTAACTCTGAAAGACTTTAAAAGTAGTGAAGGCTCTAGAAATAAAGCTTGGTGTAAATTCACGCTTATCGTATCGTGCAAAAATTAAGTAGAAAATTACTACGATGCAATGCCGCTACGATAAGACAGTATGTTGCCCGACAATCCTGAATCCCTATCTAAATATAATGCTAGGAATAAATATAACACCCTCGATTAATACAAGTCCGAGATAATGTTTCCTTCACCATCTACATTTAAAGTTCTGCATAAAATTAAGATACTTCAAAACCACACGAAACTATACGAAAACAGGAAGACTGTTTATCTCATGAGTGATCTTAACACGCAAAATAAATTTTATGAGGAGATCAGAGAGAAATCAGGAATTGAACCTTACATAACGACGAGAAAAAAAATGCATGACAAAATAATTACAATGAGTTACGGCAAATTAGGCAGTAATTAGAGGCATTAGCAATGTTATTTTAAATTAAATTGCAATGGAGCGCATGCTTCGGTGGCAATTTCCCTAAACACCCATCTTCCCCCTATTCTGCATCCACCTACATTTACCCTTTACAAATTTTAACTTTATATTCTTTCAACGTTTTTGGCAAATTATTCATCATTTCTCTTGGTAACTTACTCCAATACCTGACACCCTTACTTCAGCTGAAGTTGGATGTGGCTGAACGGCAGTTTAACTGCACTTTAAGCACTAATAATACTATTTATTTTAATGAATAATTTCTAGTCTTAATACATAAATGAGACAGCCCTTGAATGGGAACGAAGAGCGCCTATCTATTGTCTGCACGAAAGAAACTTCAACTGTATATTGTTAACATTTTCTATATGAATCGTGCATTTGATCAAACCTTTTTTTCAAAAGCTGAAATAAAAGATGAATGAACATAGACGATACCATTTAAAGCTACTGATTTTTAAGTTTTACAGTAGCCGAACAGTGATATTTATAGCTGGTCTATTCTTGGAGCTTCTGATGCCCGTTTTACACAGCCCCCAGACAAGAAAAATGAGGTAACCTCAAGGATAAGAAGTTGTCCCTTTCTTTTCATAAGTCTACTTTACATTTCCAGACATTGTCACGGCAAGAGATGCCGCTCTGAATCGTAAAGAAACTGCCTCCATATGCATGAATGTTTTGTGGTTTAGGTATTGTGCGCGGGAGGTCGCCAGGGTGGCTGACCTTGGAACCATTAAGCCGGTGTGGCACGCCTCCCCTTGACGAATGATGTATGTGAGGCGACGCAGCAACAAGTAGCGACCGACTTCCTTCCTAGAGGCCGCCGGGACACTGACGTCCGTTGATAAACACGGTGCGAGACGAGGCGGACGGGACAGCGGGGAAAAACGAGAAGGAGAACCGGAGAACATAACAAATGATATGGGCGCGGACACGCCGTACATCCCCCGCCTGAATGGAGGGCACAGATAACGCTGAGAAGCGAAGCGCCTTGGACCAACTCCGCAGACGTCGCTTTCCTTCGAACTTGCTAACGATGAGGCTGGCAGCTTATTTGCAACTAACTTCTGCCTGCGAATTCGTCTGCATGTAGCAAAGAAGCTCGCTGTATTTTTCTTTAGCTTCTACATTACCATTATTGATTTACTAATATTTGTCACGAATTATCTGATTAACAAATAGAGCAAGTGGTGTTTTTTTTTCCCCCACATGATTATCCTTATTACAGTAATTAAAAAACTCTGTATCAAAACTACAAATTTGTCCTCAACACTTCGCATACCATAAAATCTTCTCTGAAATTCGATAAATTCTTTATTCTTTTTAACTAACTGGTTGGTATCACTACACGCCTGTTGTATGTCGCATTTTTTAAATTTTAATCATGTCTCTAGCCATGGGCTAATTTAGCCAGATACAATGCAGTGAGAAAAGCTTGTGTTTAAATCACGCCTTTAGTTCTACAAACGAATAAGTAAATTACTTTTATCACCGTCTAGTTAGGGCAAGCGAGAATTCGCATCAGGGAGATTATGTCGCTTATATTTAATTCATCTTCTTACAGTTATTTTCTTGACGCACGGTGAAGTTTGGATCTGAGCATGAAATGGTAGGCGTCCTCCACTTCATCTCAAGATACGTAACAAAGTATGTATCGAGTTTTTGTCCTTTTCCTTGGGTTAGTTCAGCCAGAAACATTGTAGTATAGTTATTTGGGCTTTATATAATGTATCGCGTTCAGATGCTGAGAATTTTATTCTTAAAGAAAGAACAGGTAGTTGGCGTTGATTTAGGTTTGGTTTCTTTGATCCTGCAGAGATCAGATACAAATTTTCGAATTCGTTTCCTCATTAGACTACATGATATCAGACCTGAAATTATAGGTCAGACCCAAAACCTTCATTATATGGAAGCCCTGTCAAAAAATTTTCAGCAGTTTTTATGTAATTGCAAATTATATGTAAAAGAATTTTCAGTTAATGTAATTTGATTTCAAGCTTCCGGTCTTAGGTTACGCAGTGTGGTAATACGTAGATCTGAATTTAATTCAGAATCGAAGGCTTCAACAGTAAAATTTCAATTACAGTCGATTCAGAAGTTTTTAAATTATGGCAGAGGTAAATTTTCAAACTGTAAAACGCAGTGCTCAATTATACAGGAATAAACTGATGCAGTTTGGTAGAGACTTATGTTAATTGTGTACCTTAGCAACCAATTTCTTGCAATCGCGTGAATAAAACAGTTATCATCCTTCCCCATTAACTATTTTTGATAAAAAAAAAAAAATTAACGATATTCGTCCCGTATATTTCAGTTTTATGTTTTCCCTAAAGCCCATGCTTAAACAAGTGAGTTTAATTTTTTTTTGTTTTTCGTTTCCATACCGCTGATTTCAGGAATTACAAAAAATTTGATTTTTCTCAAGGAAAAATCAGCATCAGTGGTAACTTACACCGCAATCACTTTCTACAGTACCGAGTGTGATTAAAAAATAACGTAAAAAGTTATCATGACAAATAAATGTGAAATATCCAGTACATCTTTAATGACATAGAAATAGAAGTTTGTCTTGCATGTTTGCAGCAGACTTCTGTGAAATCAGTTTAATTCGGCGTTCCTACATTAATGAAAAATACAACCTGGTATTAAATTAAGTGTAAAGGTTTTAATTTAGTTTAGCTAAGAACGTTTTGGTGGAGTAATGTACTGCCACATCTCCTTTCATAAAATTACTCATAACTCAGTTCAGATAATGGATAGGACGTGATTATTACCATACTTCCTTCCCCAATATTGAAAACGATTGAAAACAGAAAATAGATATTCTAGTGTGCTTTGTTAAGGTGGGGACTTAAAATACAGTGCTCTCCGAACATAATTCAGTTTCATAAGTGAGTAGTATTTATTATTTGGATCTCCAAAAAGTGGAAAGATAGTATTTCAACTTTCTACACACGAATCGTAAAATATCTTGAATTACAATCTAAATAGCATTTCCTACAACACACAATTTCTAAATGTTCTGGTTTGGAATGGTGTCAAATTTATAGAATTGATGCTAAAGTAGTAATAATACATCACATAACTTTTCAAGATTTGTTTAGGCTCCTGTATTCAACTTCTCGGCTTGTAATGTCTTATACGCGTTCTGGTACAAATTATTAAGGTTTACTACGCTCTTAGCATAAAAAGAAACATGGTACAATCGTAAGCGCAGTGCATGTGCAATCTGTTTGTTTCTGATGGAGATAAAATCCTAAAAATAATTTGTGTCTACTTTTTTAATTTTTGACTAACTCTTTCATATTCCGCCAGAACACTGCCATGTAATCGCGATTATCAACACTAGTATGCAAACTGCAAATTAAAATTAAAATACATTTCATTGGTTATTTTAGTCTCTAGGCAAGAAATGGCCTTTATTCATGCTAATTGTTTTGGTATCATTATTTGTTGGGTGTTTCTTGTAGATATTGTGCTTTTAACGAATTTTTATGCAACAGTCATTTCCTTTCATTTATAGTCTGAGGATGAGAGGAACAGTTCCTTCTTTATAGTAATAACCCTCGATTGCAGATTTGTAAAAATTATGGCATACAAGAATCCAATAAAAATGTCTTAAATCTAGTAAATGACTCCGGAATCTTTGAAAAATATTCAAAATAGTTTGTTTCACTTAGGGGCTAGCAGCAAAAGAAGGGAAAAAATTTATCGTTTAAGGCACTATCTCAGGGCATTTTGGATCAGTTTTGTACGATTATAAAAAATATAAAAGATATGAATGAGGAAATTAAGGTATTCAAATAAAGATTTTTGTATTTTATTATGTTAATAAATTTCTAGCATGTAGTATATTCTTAATATTGTATTGAGGCTATAGATAATCCCATCAAAATTAAACGAAACATGGCATAGCTTAGCTGAAAATTGCGTTTCAATAGTATAAATTGTAATCACTGAAACTTCTCGTACCCACAATCTTCGGTGAGCATCATTTAACAAATTTCATTTATATAGCTACAGAAAATACTTTTCTAAAAAGTTTGATAAGTTGTAAATCAATGACTGTAATTATATCTACCTAAGTTGATGGTTCTTCAGTGATAGAAATAAAAATCGAACCACGTCAGGACGAGTTCTCATTTTAGAAATAGATTAGTATATCCAGGAACATTTAAAGTTAAAACTGCTGTACACATAATTTTTCCTTAATATAAAAATAAAAACCTCATTCGCCTTTTTATTTCCTAATATCAATGAGTATCATTATAATACCCGTATGATTTAATTATAAAACTCTACATCGTGGTATGTAACAGGAGGTATGGATAAAGCTGGAAAAAACTAAATTCACCCGACAGTCTAAAAAAGTTTTATCTGCTAATTGACTACATTACATATCAGGAAAAAAGTCCATTCAATAAATCAAGAAACTAGCGAGGAAAATTGATGTATACGAGCATAGATGCCATTAATCTCAGTGAAGATTAATTTTATATTCCTGATTTGTTTGCCAGAATTTCATAAAAACCAATTCTTTTTTTAATTTACAATATTTGCTAGGTAATTGTTTAAGTATTTTATACACCAGCTTTAACAGTCAGTGTGTTTTTCTGATAACAGTACCTATCATTTCTTTGAAGCGAGAACTGTCGTGGATACTGAAATAAAAAGGGCTGTGTGGTATTTTAAATCACTATATAGAGTTATCAGAAATTTATAAAATGGTGGCCAGCACCTGTCATCCGGTTCTTTTGTTAGTATTAGCGCAGATAAAAGTATTTTTCCCCCTTTATGTTATCCATTTTCTTATTCAGTTTCGTAAAGTTTAAACCTTACTGAGAGTGACTCGTGTTCCGCGTGTGGATAGCTGTTATTGATACCATCAGACACGGCGGGCAAGGCTGCAAAGTGTTTGTCTCGCGCGCTGTCTGCGGCGGCCACGCGCGCCAAGCGCTACAGGTGTCTACTCACTGGAGTAGCCGGCGAGGAGGGAAGCTAGTCCGGCCGCGTACACCGCCGCGGGGGTTGGACTCAGTCTCTGGTGGTGCCCCGCTGAGCTCGACAGGTGGTGGTGATGGTGGTGGTGCTTGCCGCTACCGGCCGAAGACCTTCCGGTGAGGCTGCACGAACTAGTGCGCGGCCCCGCGCCGATCAGCACGCCTGGCGTCGCCTCGTCCTCGGACGTACTGTACTGGCGCTCTCGCCATTCGTAGCTGCGCTGGCGTCTCAGTCTGTTAGCAGCCGCCGCGGAGCTCGTCTGTCCGGGAGCAGAAGAGTTGCCGACTATGCTTGCTGCTGCTGCTGCTGCGACTGCGGCGGCGACGTGGCTGCTACTGCCGCCGCCGCCGGCGCCCGCGCCGTGCTGCAGCGACGAGCTTCGCGCCGCCGCCGCTTGGCGCCGCCCCAGAGTCGACGTCTCCATGGCAACGTGGCGCGGCAGCGCGGTGCCGGCGTTGCGCGCGCGCGCGCCTCCTCTGGTGTGTGTGTGTCGTGGGGCTTACTTAGCGGCGCGTGGGAGTGGCGGCGACCGTCCTGCTGGCTTCCCGAGGGGGCGGCATGCTCCAGCAGCGGCTGGCTACCTGTTGACACACAGCCACAAGCAGCTTTAAATATCATTCACCAAACCACGCATATAACAATTAATTTACATTGTTTTGGCAGAAGAATTTGAGACAATAGTTCTCTGGTTATAAAAACATTCCAGTAGCCATGATAGATACAGTAAATTCTGGCCGAAAGTTGCTAAAGAAACCCGATACTACATGCATATTTTGTCTAGCGATACTGATGTAATCACCAGGAAGACTCGTTAGAGTCAAGTACAAAATAATCCACACGGGTAAAAATCTTCGGATTAATTGAGGATGCCATTACCTTGGGGAGCGGGAGGATCGTTTAGTAGTGGTATAATATTTCATGCTTCTCGGAACAGGTTAGGAAAGAACAGATCACTACATACTGAGATCCTGAGGGTCTTATATTTGCTCAGTTGTTGTTTTTTAATGTATGTAATAACCTACCTTGTGTTTCAGCTGAAAGTTTAAAAAAATCTATTCCTAACCGTTTCCCGCAGTTACTTCACTGTTTGTGTAATGTGGTAAGGACAGGTGGTCCGCGGACAGGAAATCAGAAATTTTATTGTAATTAAATTAAAGATAACACAATAAAAAATACGTTGTTAAAAATTGTTCGTATGAAATGGATATAGTACTGACAATGCATGAGGATGTAAGAGAATAAACTGTAAGCCTTGAATATTTCAACGACCAGACCAAAATCTGGTATTTCAGAGGACATGAGCATACGACTGATTTATTACTATTATAATATACGTTTCCAGCTGGTATCAGTAGAGTTGTTCATTTAAAGATTAAGCTACTGGCGGTTTTATAAGGTTTTATTCTAGGTTTAGATCTTAAGAGACCGCAGTAGGTGCCGATAACAATTGCTAAGGTTGGTTAATAATGTACACGTAAGTAAAAAAAAAAAAAAAAAAAAAAAAAAAAAAAAAAAAAAAAAATTAACCAAATCCAAACAAATTAGTGGTCCTTGGAATTATTTTTGTCATATTTCTGGTCTTCGGTTTGAAAAAAGTTGAAAAACTCTGGATTTGGGTATTGACAATTTGCTACGATCCCTCGCTGTATAGCTAAAGTCCAAAGTTCAATAATCTATGTGAACCTTCCAGAATCTTAGAATAGTCTCAATGCCCTCAAACAGCACATCAGCTCTCACAATGAGCTACAATCTTAGGTGAAGACAGTCTCCGTGATGAATTTTCGTTTAAATCCAGAATTTCAGCAATTGAAAGTTATGGATCTAAATTTTGAAAGAGGCGTCCAAATACAAACGAAACTTTTGAAATTGGCGAAGGGTACATGATCGCTTGTTGATTTACTTATTTCACAATGAGAGAACGGGAGGTCCATTGGGAAAGGCGTAATTATTAAGTTTTTTAATACATGAAGTAATTAAACCAACAGAAATTTTACATAGATTGCGTGCCCAGTTAGGCAAAGAAACATGTGGCTTACGCCCATCTCTGAATGTGTAAAAGTCGACTCATTCAGGTCGAGTCACAACCAGCCTCTCTCCAGATACAACTCTGTAAATGCAGTAACTTCTTTAGGAATAATTGGTCGTTAATCTAGTGCGTTAACTCGAACAAGTTATTTAATTTCGCAAACAATAGCAGTAACACTCACGCAGACTCTCTTCAAGGACGGGGCGAGCAATAATCAATGAGAATGAAGTAATACGAGATTTCTCAAAAACTTTTCTACCGTAGTTTAAGAATTTTGTTCTTACAATAGTATTGCGCTAAAATGCATTGCAGCAGTTCCATTGTCTGTTCTTGTAAACAGAATACCGAATATTATCTTTTGTAAAGAACCTGAAAACATTTGTTTGAAATATGGCAAAAGAAGAATAGGGATCATATGATGTGGAGAATATCTGCTACCCTGCGTAAGAACCATTTACTTGTAACGTTATATCCAAAAAAAATCTGAGTTTTTTTAATTAGAGAAAATTGTTGCCTTCTATCTGTTAAGTGGAATATTGAAATAATCTTAGAATATAATTGTTTTGGAACAACTATTCTATTTATTGTAGTTTTCACCCGATGTTAATGAACACAAGGTTACTGCCATGAAAAACATTTTGTCAGAAGACTTACACCTACTGATATTTTGTCCACTATTGTCTTGCTTCTAACCAGAATTCTACTAACATTTAATTAGTCTCTATTGGTGGCAAAAGGGAAAAATCTTTATTTTTTTGATGCATTTGGCTAGAGTTCTTAGAATTATTATTATTTTTTCTCTAGCCATAAACTTGTTAAACATCAGAAAAAGTTGTGCCCTACGCACCCAAGTTTCCGCTTTCTGTGCAGCATACTTTTGGCCTCTCCTTTTTTTAATTTAAAATTCTTTCAGCATTTTTAGTAAATTATATATCTCTCCCCTTTGTAATTTGTTCTAATGTCTGACTCCTCCACCTACGAAAGAAAATTTTTCCACACCCTTATGCCTGAGTTCGAGTGCCAGCTTGTGGTCACGGTCATCTTTTCCCTTCCATGCACCATTCTTAATCTTCCACCAACATCTTTCCACATGTCATCACCAATATACGTCTTGTACACATCCATCACTCGCTTCACCCTCTTAATGTACTATTCCAGCTCCTATATCATATCAGTAACTAAGCGACCTGTTTGCCCCCTAGACTGAGTAACAATTCCTGATGAACATTAGTTTTCTAAGGTAAACTAGGAATTTAATTGGCGTCCTTCGTATAAATAATCAGAATGTCTGATGGAGCTGAGCTGGTGTAAAGAAAGTGGATCAGATCAAGACATGTGGTTGGCATCACAGCGACACAGCTGCCTGCGGGAGATGCCATCAGCTCGTTTGCGCTATCGCCGGCTTGCCATCGTCAGCTGCAATGGAGCGAGTCTAATTCCCCTAATGAACTGACGGCTCTCATAACCATGTGACTAACTGCCACTATCGTGACAGATGCCTGGGGAGGCGTGAAAATAAAATACCGAACTACTGACCCCAGTTATCTGACGACCGGCAGAAGAAGCAGTGCTTCACAGGGTGGGCGGTACATAAATATGTCTCTGCATAAAGGTCATCTTTGAACTCATCTCTCACTCCTACTCTTCTTCACTATCGGAGGGAAACTGTCATCACAATTTCATGCCTATCACTACTCACTACTGTCAAAACATAAATACAGTAACTTTATGTTATTTATTCTTATTTCGTACGATTACAACATAATTTCCTTAGTGATCCGATAGGAAATTGTTGTGATACTTGGTCCATTACAAAATGGATACGAGGATACATATTGTAGACAGGCGACTTTAGTCACAAGGTAGCAACGTACATCCTTTCATCTATTCATCTCGAGAATTCGTGGAAAATGTAACCTCAGTGTTTAAGAAATGTGTTTTCATTGGAAAGTTTCTCATATGCTTTTCACAATAAGTTTTATATGCCTGTTATTTTACAGTTCGTAAGCGTCGGGGTCATTAGAGCTGGGAGAAGATGGAACGCAATGAATGGGAAGGAATTTGGATATACATTTTTGAAGAAACAATACGATTATATGCGATTATACACCTGGAATGATTTGAGGAACCATGAAAATCGAAATTGATTCCGCGTATTTACCTACTCTTCTGAAATTTATTCGAGAAAAGATAATACCTACTATTTCTCTCACTAATTACTATTCAACAATTGTCGAAGTCACGCTAAGTTTTGCGATCATACGACATTCTAGTTAAATTTGACGTTTCGCCTCCTGATACTGTAGGTGTCGGGTTATATCTTGCACGTTACTCTTTACTGTTAAAGTAACTTGTCAGAATTAATTACTGCAATTCACACAATCCGTTGAACATCGATTTTGGAAGAAACAATACGATTATGCGCCTGAAGTGATTTTTTTTTTTTTAACATCTGGATTTCCCGAACGGTGATTGATCTCTCGCCTTCCTTATGCAAGGGTCAGAAATTATAGCATTTTAGCAATCGCTATGTCAAATTACTGGTTAGTTGTCTACATAAATTACTATCCCTGCATAAAATCAACTTTTGATCTCCAGAACACGAATGAAGTTACAATCTTTAACCCGTGTAAAAATGGGACATCATTTGTTTGAATCTCGTAATTTTCGAGCATTAGCATTGTAAAAGTACGTACACCACATTCTAAACTTTCAAATCACAAATGCTAACTCATTACAAGCGTGATTACCGTCGTAGTGTGGTAGAATGAGCTGTAAGATATTTTGTGGATCTCCATTCCAGTTAACCTTTTACAAATAATTCGTAGTAATTGCTGACCACATAACTTGGTTATTACATGCTTCATAAACAACTGTCTGACATTTCCGCTTTTCATTCATTACCTCACATATGACATATTTTCCTGTGCTTTATTCTGTTTTCACCTACTTTGCAGCTGAAATTTTATCGGTTTCAATCCTTCTCCCTGAGTAACGATCTGGTTAGCAGTCTATGCAGGATTGCACAAGGGAAGAGTAGTAGAGTGATGGTTGACCATAAGCTGGGCTCATTTCTGGGAAGTCGAGATGGCGCCCATCTGGATGCCATTACCATATTCAAATGAAGCGCAGGGAGCGCTAAACAACCTACCGTAATCCGCAGTATTAAAAATACTAATGGCAGTACTGACAAGTATTGAGGCAAACTTTCTTAATGTGAAAATATTCAGCAACTTTCTAATTATATTTTTCCACTGTGGGCCAGAAAAAAGGAAACCGCAGTTCCCCAAGCAGCGACAATGTTTATGCATTGAGTCAGTTCCGCCGACAGAGGGGAAAAGGTATTATCTAGAAGCAGAAAGAGAAAAAGTTGTGTTTACTTTTCAGCTCATCTTATTAAGGTTTGGGATTTGGAGCGGGCCTGTCTAGGACTGTTACTTCCGAAAGCAGGCACAACAAATATTAGGCGTGACGTCAGTTGAAGTAAACACCTCCGCTTCCTGGTGATTACCAAACTTCGTTGCTGGGAGTGTGTGTGTGTGTGGATTCCACGTGGTGTGTACAAAACATTTCAGTCTGGAGTTAATGTTTACTACGAGGTAGTCTACACAAGCTGACGGATGCGACTGCTCTCTCCGGCTTCATTTCTCTTCCACTGAGACAGAAGTGCAGTGTATTGGAAAACACTGTGCTGGTTAAGAAACAGGACGGCTCAGGGGGAGGTGGTTAGAGTCATGTCACAAATTTTGTTCTTTAATATTTCCTATGTTCTTAACTTGTCGTTGTATTTTTATTTGCAGATCTTGCTGTTCCATCCAATTCTCCTTCAATTTACTTCTTATAACTTCTTTTCTACTTTCCTTCGGTCTTTCTATCTCAATTTTTTAACGTTAATGTCCATTATTGTTGATCCGATATAAACTCCCTCTCTTTTATCACGTGCTAGAATAATCACCTTCATGGTTCACTTTGTGCGCTCATGCATGATTCTTTCTTTCCTGGCAACCCTCAGGATTCACTTTAGCATTCCCCTTTCCATCCTTCGCATTCAGGTCACAACTCACGCCAGTAATTGTATAGCCTCTGTTCCCTTTATTGTTGATACCCATTCATATTTAACTCCCGTCTCATATATTGAATACTGCATCTGCATGTAATTTTTCTAAGATACTTCTTCTCTCCAATTGAATCGTAATCGAAACATGAATCAGGGAAATTAAAGAATTATTTTAGTATTCTCGTAGTAAAAATACTGCGTAGATGATAAGCTGATTTATTTCTCAAAGTCACTTGTAAATGTGTAACTTCCTTAAAGATTATTTACACCTCGTAAATGTATGGTTTGCATATACAATTACAACAGCAATCTGTAAGTTTCGCAGGCAAACTAATGTTTTGGTCAAAAGAAAGAAACCTAT
Source organism: Vandiemenella viatica (assembly GCA_031002005.1). Taxonomy (NCBI): domain Eukaryota; kingdom Metazoa; phylum Arthropoda; class Insecta; order Orthoptera; family Morabidae; genus Vandiemenella; species Vandiemenella viatica. The sequence goes on from CM061920.1 coordinate 198,458,693, forward strand.
TATAATATTAAACATTTTCTGTGGGTAATATGCATGCAGTGGTGATTAGTAGAATGTATTTTGTGATTTTCATGCTACGTCGACATAATGGATGGCTGTTGGACGTCAACATTAGGAGGTTTTGTAACGGAAAGCAGTTGTCAGTGTATTCAGTTGATAACAGTTATGTAACCGCCCATCTGTTTGATAATCCTTTACACTAGAAATCGAAATCCATGTAGAGCATGGCGTTCCTAGCAATGCAAGAATGCGGTAGGAGTATCCAAAGACCACTATGATGTCGGTACTGGAAGTTCGGGACTGATGGAAATCAGGAAAAAGTCGAAACATTACAAAAACGACGTATCACATTTTACTGCAAATAAATCGGAAATATTCCCATTATTTGTGAATAAATTTTTGTTTACTATTTATGCAAAAAATTAATTTTTTCCTTTTTAATAATTATTGTAGGCTATATAATTTTAATAAATTCAATCATAAAGAGAAATGTGCTATTCATAGACTTTATTTAATCATTTAAACTACCATGCAGAGACAAATTTCAGTTTTGAATAAACCCTTAAGTTTTAAGCTAGGAGGTGTCAAATTTTCCTAGGCGAATATAAAAATCACGCAACTCTTATACTGTTTGCGATCTGACAGCTGTGAAACCACAACTGTAGGCGTTGGACGCAGGTAGCTTTTATTATCATAAAATGTCAGTGTATTTACCTAAGATAAGTTCTTTATGTCCTCCAACTCTGTACAATAGAATGTGTATCATCTTGGTAGAAGGATGTACTTGCGGCACAAATTCCAGACTTATAGGTGGATAGATGAACTTACCTGAATATAATAACTTCCGCTTTTCAACGGCTGCGATATTCAAGGCGAATTACGAGAGATTAGCGTCTTTACGATTTAGAATTCTACATTCAAGACGCAAAAGAAGTTATTTTCTCAGTTACATACGCAGGTAATAATTGGTTCCTCTCCGCAGCGACCACTACACCTTAAAAGTTGGTTCTATATTGAGTTGTACCAATACCTTTCATTTTATAACAATAAATGTTCAAAATTGATAGATTTTCAAATTTCAGTTATATTTTTTTACAGCCTGTGCAATGTTTCATATTATTCTAGCAGAGTCTTGTATTTTCTGTAGTACTCTTATACTAAAACGAATATAAGGCGAAACCTACGCAAAGCACTTGCGAAATGCAACGCATTTGAGACGAAGAAATTTCACTGGTAGACGTTGATACCTTGTTAAAGAAAACAGATATAGTACATGAGTTTTTATCTCAACAGATAACCACTGAAAAATGATGAGAAATTGAAATACAACATCATTAACCTCTGAATATATTCATCTTTTTTTGGAAGGACCAACTTTTTATTTTGGTTCATATAACTGTTAGTAAAGGTCTTGTACGGGGGTGGTTGTTGAAGGAGCGCAAACTATAGGAACTTATCTGCTGGAAGTGATATCGCTTTATTTTGTAAGTTTAATTAAAAATGAGCATTTTCTTAGAAATTAATTATAGGCAGACACATCATTCTTCTGGATTGTAACGGCACCTGAAAACTGTGAACAGGACGTGCGGTAAGCCAGGATGTAAATTTTCAACCCAAAGCGATTGAAACTCCCTAAGTACTATTGGCGGTGTTTCGGCACACTTAGAAAAACTTTTCGGTCTTAAAAGAACTGCTACATGAATATAAAATAAACGCTGTGACAAGGTATTTAAAAAGTGGTGTTTTGTAAATTAAATTTTTACAGAAAAAAAAAAATGTGTTTACCTGCAGAGTAATTTATGCGATCCTAGAGTGTAAATAAACTTCCTCGAATGTATTGTATTTATCATATTTATTACTAGATGATCTTCATACGCACTGATATCTCTGGTCAAATAGAGGTGTTCTACTCTCGGTGCATGGAGACGAGATCCCAGGAAGTTGTTTGTGTCGGGGGAGAGGGTGTTCATCAGTAATAGAGGGGTTGGCTTCTGACGAGGTACGGGTGTAGTAGGTGAGGCAGCCGGCTACATGACTTCTCATTAGGCTACGCTCCCCTCTCACGGACCAGGCACATCCTTTGTTACAAGCAGCCATTGTTACTCTAGCATACCAGATTCGCTAACTGAGTTCTTCCCCGTCCGTCAGACGGCGAAATGATTTGATTTGTTTACTATCGCCAGTCCTCCCGCTAACAGTTTCCCATTGTTATTTATCCCCTCCAGGAGCTCGTCAATTACGCTTTACAAGTTCCAGGAACCTTTGATGTTCTTTTCGGAGTCTATAAATAGTCTCGTTATATTCGAGTAGGAAAACACCGTTCCCGATCGGGTAATTGGTGATTTCGTTCTGCCTCGTCCCTTCCGCCTTGGATCCTCCTCCGGCGTGTATATCGTCTGCTCACGTAAACGAGCAGTAGATTTCTTCGGCAGGCGTCTGTCTGATCTACTGCAGACATGTTTGCGCACAGCATGTTTCGCCAATAAATAACAAACAATATAACGGCCGTATTTTGTAACAGTTTATTTAAAATGAAAAGTAAACTCAACTCGTAAGTGTACAGAAAGAGAAAACCATTACTGATGTATGAAAAATAAAATAAAACACATAAATATTGATACCGAAAAATCAGAAAATACTAATAAAAAATGCATTTTTTAATTGAGAAAAAAACTTGTCTAGATTGACGATTTTCATGTGGCAAGCAACTGATGGTTAACCAACTACAACGATATAATTTTATAAAATAATATCAGAAAACATATTGTTGGTGACATTTATGCCATCAAAAGACCATGTTCTTGTAAACAAGAACTGTATTATCGTTCATTAAGAGTTCCTTTTATAGATGAATGGTTTTTCTTATATTAAACAGTTGTTATTACAGTGGTATTTGTGATTTCTCAAATCAACATACTTGTGTTTAACGTACAATTCTTTATTAAATCGCGAAGTTTAAATGTATTTGCTGAAAACCGTCCGAGAGATTGTTCATCAGGGTTCAATTCTCTTAACGCTATTTTGAGTCTGCATTGAGCAGGAAAGCGCGCTGAAGGCTTATTTGTTTTTTTCTTGTAGTGTAATATTATTAATGATAACACAATTTCATGTTTGTCTTGGATTTAAAAGTTAATCCACGCTGACGTACTTTTGTTAGTTCCCGTTTGAAAAAATACATTATCTGTAATTCACTTGCAACAAGTATTATCCACTCAGAAGTTTTTTTAATTAACACAGTTATTATTCATAAACCATGTTTTCCCAGCTAAGTACGTGCCATTTTTAGTGATTTTTCTGCTTTACAAGTAACTAATACCGTTAGTATTAATAAGCTGAATAATTTCCAATTGCAAAATTTAAGGAACAGATCACTATTTCCCGATTCAAAAAAACATATAAATAGATATTTGGGTAGATGAGTGTTACGAAATTCTGTATTCATCTAAAGTAATGCTCCTATTTGATTAGATTATTTATTTATTAATTCTACCATATACACTACTAAGCAGTCGTTTTACGGAGTAACTTATCAATGATGTATAAAGTTAGGAAGTACAAATAAAAATCATATACAAGTAATTAAAGCCAAAATTGTATATATTTCTGGAATCTTGAGTTTGTGATTAAATTGTGATAGCCTACTAAACAGGTGAGAAAACTAAATTGTGTATATTTACAATTGATCCTTCATATGTAGCTTGTTAACATTCTAATACGACAGATTTGTGCAGTAGCTGATGACAGCCATATTGTGACTCATTCTGCATGCAACATGACCACTTTGCTTACTATCTAATGTCTTGGGACGGCATTCACATTAACTGAATTGCAGCACCTATGAAACAATTTATGATTGGTATTCAACTCTAAGGTTGATTGGACCCTCCTGAAGGTGGTATGCATAGCTTGGTATTGGAGGTACGGTGGTCAGTTCCTTTCTTCTGTTCCTTACCTAGTAATTCTACCCGTTAAAAGGGGTCTGAAGTTTAATGTGGAATCCGAACCACGTAAGCGTTCTAGCGTACTTCACATTACACAACGAGCTGTGCCAGAGGTGAAGGTGAGAATAAAGGCACTAAGGCACCAGGCCACTCACGGTACGAACATTAAAGCAATATTAACCACTTGCAAACCAAAAGTAACTGCTTTTACTTATGCTTCACTGATAAAGCGGTTAATTAATAATAGTGAACTATTTTTACTCGCACTTTTCGGCACGTCGGTATCATTAGTACCGGAAGAGAATAGATGGCAAGAACTGGATGATTTATGGAAACCTAGGAAAACTGAAATCTGCATTGCTGGATCTTTTTGCTTGCTTGGAACGTAGTTTAACCACTCACATTACTGTCGATAAAAAACTTTTGTGGATCTGAGTGTACCAACCTACTAATGTTCTTACTGTTAAAAAACATCTGCCCGAAGTAGAAAATTTCTGGATTGAAGATATTCTTACTCTAGCTCTGATGTATTTTCAACTTTTTGGCTTGCAGGAAAGTTTAAATAATACTTTTTTACAGTTAAAAAAATAGATGTTGATGAAGTTGTATATTTCAGGACTGGATTCTGAAAAAGGCAAATCTGAACAGTAGAACTGGGAAATAAAAGAAAATACCTTTATTTATTTACTCAAATTTCTGTTGCTATATGTATAAAACGTGTTTGTTATTTGAAACGAAAGTCTCACTGGCCAGACGTCAGCTAACAAGCAGACTAGGTCCGCCTACCCCGCTATTCACCTCTCCTAATGGCTCACAACCACAATGCAGATGCGGGCGCAAACTACAATCCGGTAGCTAATTGCTAGCCTAGCCTCCACACTCAGCCCCTCAGCCGTCGTCTACGCACGAGTCAGCTGGTTACATTATCTCCCACATTGTCCCTTCACCGTTGCTGACATATAAATTAGGCAAACTTCACAACGGCTCTAAAAATTTAACACAGAATTCCTATCAGTTCGTACAAAAACCTAAAAATAACAGGACTCTTGATACACAACCTCCTCAACACTTTCATATATATGTACGACTTTCTGTCAGCTTCCTCCCGTCTGCACTCCGTTATGCCACCAACTTTACCTGTGTTCTGAGCTACGTATTCTATACGTATTTCAGGAACAAGTCGGGTCTCTAAGACAAAAGTTATATCTTAAACGCGAACTTTCCGGAACGTTCCGTATTTTATAATTGTTTTATATTTAATTCCCAATGCATGAAGAACACATTAATAAATAATTGGGGTAAAATTATTCTTGTGCTGCAATCATAACGTCACTTTATTTCCTTCATGTGAAATACATCAGATATTACACTTAAACAGTCCACAACTAACGACGTACATAACACAGAACTTAATGTTCATCATCATTTGATTGAAAATAAATAAGTCTAGAATAAAATATTTTTTTTTTTTATATCTGTTTCATATCTTATCGTTATAGGAGACTTTTATGGCTTTCGTCTAAAAAAATTAACACATGTAATAAAGCTTAGTGGATAATTAACTTTACAAACAGCTACAAATCAATATCCACATGGTTCCAGGAAATAGAAAAAATTATTTAAAAAATGATGGAACTTACACACTCTCTAGGAGACAGAAGGCGTTTCAAAAGAAAATGAAAAATAAAAGCTGGTTTTCAGAAAATAAGAAAAAAATCAACCAAAGAAAAAAATCAACCAATGAAAAAAAGTAAACACAGGTAGGAAGGATAGGCACACGCAAAGGATAGAAGAACTGTGGACTCAAGGAGGATTGAATACAATTAAGCAGAAACATTGTTCATTTACCGGGACCTCTGAAAAAGTTATTAGAAGAAAGAACGCTTAAGCCAGGACGTTAGCACAGTTCGTTGCAGAAATATGTTCATGCCAATCATTTCTCACGGAGTTGACGCGTTCCAACCCCTGTGGTGGAAGAAATATTCACCATAGATACTTGGTCTCGAAGTTAGGAGAAGTAACGGTGCACGACAGATCGTGGCCACAGTCCTGGATTAAATTCCAAACATCCCCACAAGACTTAAATTTATTATGTATGTAAGCAATTAATTTAAAAAAGAGAGAATTATCAGCACGGTTTATTCGGTGTACATAATAAAGGGAACTGTATAAAGGTTTGTTTCAAGGAACTAACCCGATATCTACAAACCACAAATGCGTAGAACACGAAGTCTAGTTTTTTCTGAATGCGAGATATTAATTCTCTTTGTTTCAATTTGGACCATTAGCCAATTACAACGATATGCAGGAAAATTACGTATGACATATGATCAGTTGTATCACTAATTTATATTTCGATCTGGCAGAGAGATCGACAAACATATCTTAAAAAATGTTTTCAGTTAGCTGTCAACCATTATTGCCCGAAGACTGTGCTTTTTGCGTTCATGTTCATGCAAATTCAACATTTTGTTTAAATTTTTTAAGAATAAATTTTCCATTCACCAAATGAGCGAAATTTCTTTCTATGAACGATGAATTTACAAAATTTAAACGACAGAACTGAAGACCTAGTAGAAAATTATGGTCACTAAAATGCTACCAAAATATTTTCAAAGATAAGGGCTGAAAACAAATTAAAAATCTCATAAACGGATCTTCGCTTAGAAGTTCCGAATATTGTGATTTTATGCGTATAGTTTTCCAGCATAAATACAGCTACGCACCGAGTTGGATACTGAATAATAAATATTGAAAACTACTTTTAAGCTTTATCCATTAATGAATCGTCGTAATATATCCTTTGTAAGCAATAAATATACTATCAACAATTTATTACATCTTAACATCTCGTCTCAAATACCATTTTAGAGTATTCATTTTCTGACGCATTATAAAGAGTTTACAGGAGAATAGTTTCATTATTCATACAGATTACTGTAATTGATAGGATTCCTTTAGTTGAGTGCTATACCAAGGCTGGTGAGTGAGCGGTAGCATTCTGCACTTGTATTCCGGAGTAAACGCGTTCTCGAAGTTGAAGTCCAGGTTTCTTTTCTTTCTCATTCCTCGGCAATTCAGCTCCATCTCGAAAGACACATAAGACACATAATTAAGAAATGGAGTTTTCACAGTGATGCTGCAATACAGTTAAGATCCATGAAATCAGCTTCTAAGGTTACTTGGGCTTATGTTTAGGGTTTCGTTTGAAGAGTTTGAGTTATTTTAGGGCATTTAGCGCGTGGATGTGTCCTTAGGAGAAATTGATACACTCGAGGGCTTCAGTGGAAGTACCATCTACTATGGACACATCAGCCAAGTTGCACCATATCGGAAAATATGAGAGAATGTATAGTGTTCAGAGGTCGAAATGGTAGCCTTTATTCGAATATGAGATCATGTATGATCGCTACAAAAGTACAGAGAACAAGTTTCTACTGGATGTGAATAACAACATGAAGGGAAGCTGAATTTTTCGTCTTTTTTAAGGAGTAAGTTTTGGTCACTAAAACGTAGTGAGCCAGAGCAAGCTAAAGTGCGGCCAAGCGTTGATTTGTTTAATCTTTCAGAAGTATGAGAAATTAGACTATAATCTGAGATCCAAAGTTAACTTATGTGTCTGAAAGGACGACTTGTACTGTGGTGTTGGGGGCCACGTATCTTCATCAGTATATATATGCTATGCAGAAGAAGTTTTTATCAGATTTAAGTTGTTGGTTATCACTCCAGAAAGTAGGTTCGCTTGGGAAGAAAAGTAACGTTTTTAAGACTGTGCTACATTTTGCTGTAAAGGATTTAAATTGTTCTGTTTTGCTCAAGAAAGCGACATTGGTTTATTTAGAAGAGTGAAGATAGTCTGATGCCACAAGAAGCGAGGTTAAATTGTTAGAGGAGTGGTAGCGTGGCGCAACTTGTATTAATCTTTTCAAGGAGACATAATTAGAGTTTAATTAATGTGAATATTTGTATGAAACTTCTTCAAAGCTTACACGTAACCAGCAGATAGTATTTTGGAACGAACAGTTCAGTCAGCAGGAGATAGAAAAATTTCTTCTGCAGTGGTGTGAATAACACTTGGTGGACTGAATACTAGGATTAAATTTTTTGTGAATATCGGTTGGTGAGCCTGTGAGAAGAAAGAATGGAGGTATAAGGGCTCAGATTCCATAAAAATTTACTTTATTATTTTAGTAGTTTTGAAAACCTTACTGTCACCCCTTTTTCTTTTAGTTTCAGAAAACTTAAGCCGCCTGATGTGTCCACTAAATGCAGATTCTGAATGCATAGCTCTCATGACACCTTAAAACCCCACGAACTGTAAGCAATTAAATCAGTTTACAGTAAAAAAGGCAATTTGGGTTAACAAACTCAATACTAAATACGTCACTTACGAATTTTTAGGAGGCAGTTGAATACGTGTTTCTGGTAGTGGGAACTGGGTGGGCTGCACATGTGCGTTTTTGCTTCGTTCACCTCTGCGGTGCTGGTATTCCCCCAAACGGTCCGAAATATCCGATGAGCCGATTACGGTGGCTGCACATCCATCCAGCACTGACAAACGGGAGTGCGTCTGTCCCTGCTTGACGACGAAATAATTTGCAGCGTTAATCGGAGCCGGTGCGCCTCGGCTGGAGCCCACTTGACGTGGGCAGGCAATCACGACGGCGCTCGCCACTCCTCTTAATTACGTCAGACCTGAGGGACTGTCCCACTCCACGTTTCAATATTCCCACCCTTCTCGGTAAGACACTTCGTTTGTAATTAAAACGGCTGCTCTGTCGGCATCGGTGAGCGTTGTTGGTAATGTGAAGACGGCAGATGAAGCCTCACTATCAGCAAACAAAACGAGAGCATCAGTAATTTTCGTTACCTTCTGCAAATACACTTCAAAATAAAGGAAAAACATATCTATAAAAAGTGAAATTTATAGGAGAGATCTCAGATGAATTTAAAATAAAAACTGGTGTAAGGCAGGGAGATGGGCCTTCCCCAATTCTTTTCAATTGCGTTTTGGAGAGGGTAATAAGAGTATGGGAAGAGAAACTCAAGGAAAGGGGAATTCACCATGAGATAAGATTAGGTTCAATGCGCAAAGGGGTTGGGATAAACTGTTTGGCCTTCGCTGATGACATAGCGGTTCTTTCTGAAAGTATAGAAACCGCACTCAAACAAATCAACCTTCTGAAAGATATAGCAGGAAAAGTTGGACTTCAGATCTCTTTTGAGAAGACTAAATTCATCACCAATATTATGGATTCACCCACAGTACTAAACACAGAGTACGGAAAAATTAACAAGGTCAATAAATTTAAATATCTAGGTGAAGTAATTCGAACTAATGGGCTTGATAAAGAAGCAAATATATCAAGAACAAGAAAACTAGAACTATCATACCAATTGACATGAGATACATACAATAAGAAGAATCTATCAAGGAAAACTAAAATCAAACACTACAACACAGTAATCAAACCAGAAGGACTGTATGCCTCAGAATGCTTGTTCTCTATGAAAACTGGAGAAATAGAAGAGATAGAGAAAAGGGAATGGAAAATCTTGAGAAAAATTTGGGGACCACTAAAAACTGAAAATGGTGAGATTAGACACCGGAGGAATAAAGATCTATACAAAGAAGTAGAAACTGAAAGGATGTCAGACACGATCAGAAAGAGGAGAATCAGATTTTGTGGTCAAATAATGAGAGTGGATAACAATAAACTTAAAAAAATAATTTTCAATTATGTTTACAAGAGTAAGAAGGCCAACCAGTGGATCCAAGGAGTAAAGAAAGATATGATTGAGATCGGAATAACAGAAGATTTAATACAAGATAGAGCAACTTTTAGGAGATTGATCCAAAATTTCAAGGGTTTACAGGAGAAGGAGAAGAGGAAATGTAGTAACATATGGACAGAAGAAAGGAGGAAACAGCAAAGTGAGAGGATGAAGAACTATTGGAAGTCAAGAAAGAAGCATCGATATGAATGCACGGGATTACTTTTCGTGGTTCTTAGATGGCCGATACCGAAGAGAAGAGAAAGAAAGCGTTGTTTTAGAGGCGACTATATTATCTTTGGTGGGATTGGAGAGTGTGAAGTGGGAAGTGGGAAGTTCGATTTTAGAACAGTGCTGATGTTCTTAAATATCGTATTCCTCAGGTTTTTGGGTCTGAGCATCGAGGAAAAATTTTTCCTCCTTCCTGGTACATCTTTTTATAAATATTGCTGTTTAAGCTTTTACAGTCATTCAGCCAACTTCACGACGGTTATATTGATTATAAAAGGTTGTTTCACTTGTGTAGATTAATAAATACATATCATTCGTGAAGTATTCGTATTCACAACAGGGACGTACAAACCTTCACGCTTGAGACCCGACTCGAACTCGGTCGTTTAACATCTCTGCTTCCTGTATTACTTCAGTTTCGATGATGATAAATAAGCCTGTAAGTTGAGTGACGAAAGTTTTAGTGGTTTAGTGGTATGGAAAGTGTCACTTGATTGTTGGAAGGCTGTTCAAATTGTGGTTCCGGACGGAATTGTCAAAATCTGTTGGAGCTAATTTACCTCTGACAAAGTTTTTTGTGATCATTCCATGGTTCAGATCTTACTTTTAACTGTTGGTCCCTTTGTGTTTCTGTTTAGTTTCCCAATTGAATGCCGAGAAATAAATTGTTAGATAAACTGCTATGTTATCATGCTATGAAAAATATGGTCGAATAGATTTGTGCAAGAATCCTAGAAAACAAAGAAATAGTATGGTCTAACACATTTTAAAACACACTCTTCCCGTAAATTCCGTAGTAGATGGAGGAATGGAGCGCAGTTAATGCAGATAATTGTAGACGAAGGAATTAATCGAAGGCAGAAACTAGTAGACGACAGCATAAACAACGGGATACGACATACGGAACCTGCCAGCTGGTGTAGTGTAACGATTTGCCGGTTCCAATGCATTGTCGGGAAAGGGTAATTATGTAATGTGAAGACCACGATGAGCAAAACAGTGAATTAATAATTCGAAGAAAGTATAAAATGAAGGTTTGTGGACATTTAATCTGTTCACTACACTATAAGTGAGTAATGTTTTAAAATATATGTATCATTTTAAATACGACATTAAAATGCCATTGTCAGTTGAATATTGAGAGGTAACCAAAAATCGGTATGTTTGACTGAATGGTAAAAGTAGTCTGTTGTCCGAAAAGGAATAGTTACGGCAGTGTTTAAAAATGCAATACTTTATTTTGCTTTATGCTCTTCGTCTGCTGTAGAAGATCTCAATTACCCTGGTAATGCTTCACTGCGAAATCATTCTCAGGATTTTGATGTACCTTTGTTTGTATTGATTGTTGGCGTTGCATGTTATAATAGACTGATTACATAAGATATGCAACTGCTCTTCTTCATTACTTCGCGAAAAGTGTAAGATTTATGTCCTATTATTTAATGTTACATTGCGTATTTGTGAGGCGTAAATTGGTGACCGATCAAACTTTCGGGTAAATAATTTCTGAAAGATTTCCAAACAGACTAGTAGAATGGTTTAACCGGGCAGGCTTCTCCATGCAATTCACTTTGGCGCAACAATAATGAATTCAAATTGCCTCTTTTCACATATTAAGCCCTAGAGAAATGTATTCGTAAACATATTCCGCGTAGTTTTGTGGTCAGTATCAGTATCCAAACATAGGTCAAATATAGTTATGTATTTATTCATCTTTCTAAGCACACCGTTCAAAATAAGCTTTACTTCACAATTGCCTCATATAATTTGAAATATGAATAATTGGTGATAGATAAAAAATTATTAACGAATATTAGAAAGTAGAAAACAAAAAGCAATATTTGGTTTCAGTTATATTGCATTAACCCAATCTTATTTAGAAATTTCCTGCTACTTCATCTGATTAATAAATGAGATGAAATCAACATAAATGTGAATTATTTTATTTTCTATAAAAAGCACATTCTGGAATTTTAGAATGCATAGCTTAAATTGTAACGTTGTCCGTTATTCAGTATATTCCGAAATTAATTTAGAATATCTGGCTTCTATCGCCTCCTCCTCCTCCTACTTCTGAAATATGCTAAACCAAGAAAACCGTACACAGACAGGAAGACAGAATTCAACCAATGATAAAACTTAAGGGTTGCAGAGTTAGTACCACAGCACTGTTACTTATGAGCTACTTGTCATTGCCAGCCGCTAAGTACTTTCATTACCGATATTTATATAGGTTGTTCTTATAAGGTGATACCTTTGCTTATACGTTAAGGAATAAGATACGTAAGTAACCGTTGATTACAGTTCATACTAGAGAAGTAATAAAACGAATACAGACTGGCTGAACCCAGAGACTGGCGATATTTAGTACTTGGAATGATTTCTACGGTTTTGAATAGGCACGAGGGTTGTAACAATAAGTCGTGTCTGTAGCGCAGTTTCTACCTACCATCTCAACGCTGACGTCACTTCACCCTCCTACTCGATTCCACAATACTAGCCAAGAGTAACATAAACTTTCTGTTCAAAAGGTATGGTGTTTCACTATTGTGTTAATACTTAATTACTTCCACTAATTACTTGGAGCACTACAAAGTACAGCACTGTCAGGATTATCAAAGAGCAGTTGTATTGATCTGCTTTAATCAGAGCAGTGTCACTGGTATGTTCAGAAATGAAATACAGTATAGTTACGCAATAAACAAATGTGCAAATGATCGCCCTTTACTGTAATGTCCAGATGGACTAATGCTTCAAAGGATTTTCGGTTTGATTGGACGTTTATCGCTTCATATTGTTTACGCAGATTCTGTTGATCCGCAAATGGTATCGAAATTTTCTGCCCTGGGTGACACTGCTTCGAAAATCACAGCACATTATATCACGAAGCGGCGGTCGAAAGTGGCGGAAATGATTGCTAATCGGCGGTTAATTCTGTTTTGTTTCACCCGTGTCATTTGATATTTGCGTTACGATCAATATGGAATTCAGTGCAAATTATTTTTCATATCCCAAATCCAGATTTTTAATGCATTTATAACGAGAAAGTATCCATCTATTTTTACTATTTTTTTGTTAATGAGTACGTAAAAGAAATTGCTCTCTGAAACAGGATGTCTTTCTTCATTATTATTTCGCCAACAACTGTTTTTACTCACCGAAAAAGGCCGTTATTTATATGATATAAAAATCTTAAGTTGTTTAAGAATATAATACGAAATATTTTAACTGAAACTATATAAAAATAACAATTTCAGAAGACCATTATGGTGGTTTTAAAGCAATAACAAATCTGATACTGAAGCTGTGGGGTATAGAAAAAAACCAAGGTAAAAAAAAAAAAGTATATTTTCAACGGAAACTTCATAGCAAAATACCTCAAAGTGAGAATAGATGCAAGTTTTGGAAGAAATTCTTGTAGGACATTTATCTTGGACATACCAAGATGTTTGGCACAACAGTTAGTCCGTTTTAGCAGTGATCAGCTGAGGAACTTTGACTTAGAAGTGCAAATTAGAGCAACTTAAAGAAGACTTCAATAAATAATAATCAAGTGGAATGCGTCTTGGATGCTAGCTTCATGGATTGAGCTGAAGGCTCAGTAATAGAAGTGGTTGTCGATAATAACTTTAAAAAATATGTAATGAATAAACTACTGAGAAAATACTATCTGTAATGTATCCTATCATATAGCTGCTTAGCTGTAAAAAACCCAAGTCGCTGAAATCTTCATCCAGGATACGTCAACCAATAATGAACACGCTCCGTGATTTTATAATGTGGAGTAGTCTCGAATTGCATGCTCAGGTGGTTGTGGCACCCTGGTCTAATCTGATGCAGGGTTAGCAGGTTCGAGTCGTGGTGCTAAAAGAAATGTTTATAATCACGACTTGGTCGGTAGGTTGGGAGAGGTGGTGATGCACAAATACTAATTACCAGATAATGCATCAAGGCCCTGCACAGTGCATTTTGGGTGAGGGCATACTGTCCGTTGATGGTGAATCTTCTGTCGGATGGGATAGTTAAACCTGACGGCCTCCTTGTTATCTTTCTCAAAAGTAAGCAAGCAACAAATTTGACGATTTTCCTCATGTCAATCTTTCACAAAACAAATAACACAATTTATTAAACGAAAACATATCAAGTCATCATCAGAAATAGTACCTCCTACTAGGAAAATCACTCCAATTAAATTATCCTAGACATTTCCTTCAGGGCAATCATCGTTTACTTTTTTTTTTTTTTTTTTTTGCTTTTGTATTTATGGCTCGTCGACGTCTATTTAATTATAGGCGGGAAATGACTGGTAACACGGAACGGGAAGGAATTCCGTCATGGCCTTTAGAAGGAATCATCCCGGCAATCGCCTGGAGTGATTTGGGGAAATCACAGAAAAACCTCATCTGGATGCCCGGACTGTGATTTGAAGCAGCGTCCTCCCGAATGCGAGGCCACCACGCTCGGCAGCTACCATACCTTGTTCACCAGGTGTGGTGAGCATCACGAATCTCGAAGGAACTTGAACCTCGTCTGCTGTGTATTATTATCTAAGTTTATTTGTTACTATATGTCTTGTAATAGTAGTGGGAATTCCCTTGTGGATAGAAATTAATTTGTAGTTTATGATTTAGTTTATAATGAATCATTAAAATTTATATATTAATTTTTAGAGGGAATGCAAATACGAAATTAGCAACAATCATCATGCTATCGGTAGTACAGGAAAACAGTCACAACATGACTTTTATTTAACCTCACTTGGCGATTACATATCTGGGTGAATTAACCGTTAATGTTAATAGATGGTAGCATAATATAACAAAGCAACGCCAATAGGTACAATTAAGCGTTTTCAACAAACAAACAAATGAAATTTACTTCGAAACTAAACTCAAATAATATACCTGAAACAAAGTAAAATCAATGTACAGAAAGATGACCTCAGACACGGTTATTAATGAAGCTAACCTTGGGCGCCACGAATTGAACAAATATACCATTCTAAATTGTACTAGAATATACCAACATAGTCTTGAAAAGCAAAGTACTTTTCTAGCATCTCACACCATTCTGGCAAATTATGCCGTTAGCTCAGTGGGGATATTTATTTAAAACGTTAGAACAGAGACCTGTCATTTGAAGGACGCTTATGGGTCGCTATCAGCTTCAATACAATACACAAGCACTGGACTTGGTGAGGTAACACATTACCATAGTAGCTGCGTCTGAAGCCGGTGGTGATCGAAGGTCGACCCACGGAATGTGGGACTCTCTCTGTATTAGAAATACTTTAATTAACCATAGAAATGATAGAGGAACACCTATTGGACATTGTACGTATTGCATGACATAATTTTCATTACAACATAATTTAAAAATAGACGTCAAAGAGAAATATTATGGAGCTGCCATTACCAATGATGAGATAGTAATATTAATTTACCTGAAGAAGCTGTCATTACCATCGCCGAAATACTAAATCACCTGCATGAACCTTTTGCTAAACTAAAAACACTTCATGAGAACAATAAATGTGCTTTTAACAAAAGTAAAACAGAATACGATATTCAAATTGTATAAAGTATTTCCAATGACATTGTTGCCGTACTGAAATGAAAACTGCGTCTTAATAAAAACCAATCTGAAACATAAAAAATTAAATTCGTCTGCTTCGTGGCATGATATTCGTTAAATGAGCAAAAATGAGAGAAGAACTAAAAGTACAAATTTTTTAAAGATTTAATCTCAAATTACAAGGGTCGGACCGTTCGTCAACAGGACATGCCTAAGTGAATAACAATAGTATATTACGGCGTGAAACATTCGGACAACGGAGACAAAAACGTCCGTGAAAAGGGGTATGGGATCAAGGCATCTGGAACAGACCAAATCCGTCAATTCCAGGTGATAATCACAAGCGCCTGAAAGGGGAAAAGTACAGTAAACTCTACAATTAAGCACCTTCTTCATATATAGAAACGACAACGAATCTTAAAGATTGACTGTATGCTATGTTATCACGTTATTGCCGCTAATGAGATGTTGCGTGATATGTAACTTCATGGTACTTCCGTTCACGGCATCACGCATGACTGACTCCTAGCAGCTTGTTTGCGCTGTGGATCAGCAGCGTCTACATAATGGGGCGTGGCAACGATTTTCTGTATCCTAAAGGCTACATCGACATTGTTTCTGTCGGTACGCACAACGACTAGAGGAAAAACGCAGCTATAGTTTGTAACACCTCACTATCCACCAATCAGTTAATACACTACACTCACGTAATTAATATTTTCATGTGAAACATTTATTGTTTACGTTGTGTACTTAAGATTCAACAGCGAAATAGTATGTGGTTGCGTAGTTTTAAGTAGTAGTACCTTTGGGTGTGCAGAGAGCAACATTCTTAAGAAGGATGTGTGAGTAGTACAGTGTTAAATAGTTGTGCTTTAGCAGAGGCCAAGCATGGTTATTATATTTCTGCTATCAGCTGATCAGTGAAAGCTAAAAGGAACGTTAGGTTTTTTGCTTGTGAAACATCGTAATTGTGACATAAATTCTTAGCTCACCGTAAATAAATGAGTGATAATACACCTACACAGCAAGATGGTTGAAACTTCAGATTTTAATAAATTCACGCAGCTCCACCTGGAGAACCGAGATAATACGTACAATGAACGCAGCTACGAAATCATTTGACTTTATTTCAATGTTAATCCAAATCAGCGACATTCTAGGGTCATTTTCATTTATTAATACGTATTATGCTTCTAACCATTGCAAATTTAAATGAGAGCAATCTCGTTGTTGACTACATGTGTCAGGTATTAAATAACAGAAACGTCATCTACATCTATAATCTGCAATTCACAATTACTGTGGGTGGCAGTCGGGGCAAAGCACCAATCCTAATTCAGTGCATTCCAATCCCGAACAAAACGAGGAAAGAAAGAATACATAAATTTATCAGTACGGCATCTTATTTGTCGAATCTTATCCCTCCTGTCGTTGCGACCTAAATAGGTTGGCGGAAGAAGTATTTCGTTGCACACTTAAATTAAAGATTTTTGCATATTCTCCAACAAATTCAAACGAAAACGACGTCGTCTGTCCGCCAAACAATCCCAGCCCAACTCACGTATCAGCTCTGTGACACTTACATAAGGACTGTAACTAGCGGTCACGAATCGAGCGGCTCTCCTCTGTTCTTTCTCTAACGTATCAATCAATCCCTTGCGATACGGATCCCAAATTGCACAACAGTATTTCAAATGCGGACGAACTAGTGCTTAGTACGCTCTTTCCTTTGTATGAGCATTACAACTTCTCAAAATACGACCTATAAAACTTAGTTTAGAATTAGCTTTGCCTACGACGGAAGTTATGTGCGAGTACCATTTCATGTTGCTTTGTACTGTTACGCCTAGATACTTCAGGGAGTCTACCGTGTCAACAACTGAATTCTTAACTTTGTACTAGTGAGAAAACGGGGTCTTTTTATTATTTATTTGCATTGCCTTGCAATTTTTGCAGTTAAGTGTAAGCTGCCATTTACTGCACCTTTCCGAAATAACATCCAGATCACGCTGAATTTCTAAGCAATCGTCAGAGCACCTCACTTCCCTATAAATAAGTGCACCATCATCAAAAAACGCATTCTGCAATTAACGTAGTCACCGAGATCGCTTTTAGAAATTAAGAAAAGAAGTGGCAATATTACTCTTCCTTGAGGAAGCCCCGAAGTAACATCTAGCTTTGAATAGGCTTCCCCGTCAACAACGACATACTGCGACCAACCAGTTAGAAAATCGCGTATCCATTCGCAAATCTTATCAGATATACCGAAAAAGCCGGTTCTGTGGTACAGAGTCAAAAGCTTTCTGGAAAACCAAGAAAATAGCATCAACTTGTGATCCTCCATCGATAACCTTCATTACGTCATGCGAAAATAGAGCCAGTTGCGTTTCACACGATCGGTTCTTCCGAAATCCGTGTTGGTTCGCTGTAAGTAACTCGTTTCCATCTAGAAACTTCATAATTTGGGTTGAGATATATTGCTGGAATGACTGTACGTACAAACATGTACTGTGTGTAGCCGATCAGGCATTATTGCTTGATAAAGATATATCTAATCATTTTGGTTACGTAATAATAATATCACATTACTCTCATAACCTCAACTTTGAGTAAGTGGAATTAAAATAAAAAGTATAAACAAATCTTGTCAACTCATGATGATCGTCTACATCCCGACAATTAAAGTCCTAAGCAACCATCCCATCATTAAATTTGGGTGCTTCGGGGAAATCATTGTAAAAAAAAATCTATATGGAAGCTGGAAATTGGTTATGGGTCGTTATGGCATTAAGGCCCGTCAATGACGAGCTCGTTAGAGGCGCGAAAAGGCTGAAGGAGTGTCAAGGAACGGGAAGGAAATCGGCGATGGCCTGTTGAAGGAATCATGCCGTAATTTTCCTGGAGTGACGTAGTGAAACCAATAAAAATCCATATCTGGATGGCCGGAAGGGGATTCAAACTCGCGTTCTCAAGAATATGAGATCAGAACGTTACCGCTCACCCACTAAGGTCGGTCGGCCGCGGCTCTTAGGAACTTGGGATGCCCTGATGTTAACACCTTGCATGAAAACAAAGCTTCTACGACGTAACAACCAGTTAGTTCCCATTTTAATTCCTATGAATTAAAGCCCTTGCTGAAAGTGAACAGGGATGAGGCGAGATGGTAAAGTTTATATCTATCACAGGGAATATTCGATGAAAAGACAGCGGCAGTTTATTGCCGTTAGGTGCCTAATCCTTAAACGGACGGAACAACCGAGAAAAACGAAGGGTAGGTTATAAAGAAAACGCTTCGCAGGGCGCGGGAGCAACTACGTTCCCCCTCCGACTAATACGTTTTTCAATTAGTCACGCGCTGGGGAAAAAAGAGACTCGTGGTCCTTTAAAGCTCGACTTCGATCCTCTTTGTTTTTTGCCGCCTCTCCGACACGGCAGCCGAAGCGGAACAAGAGGGAGGTTCAACTGGCTGTGGCAGCGAGGTAGGTGGAGAACGCCACTGGTGGGTGGTAGGGGTGGAGATCAAACCAGTCAGGTACCACCGCCACCCGCAGCTGACGCCGAGCCTTCCGCAGAGTAGAGTGACATTCGTATGCGACTGACACTGTGCGCTTGCGCCGTACGGTGCCGGTACGCCAGCGGCCTAATCAAAGGTCAAAGGACCTGTAATGCACTGAGAGATTTAATAACCCCTTCCCTCGCTACCTCGTCTGCTTCTCGCACCCCCGCCCACCTCCTCTGCTCTTTGATCAAAGAATCATGTTTAATTATACGTAATGATTACCTCTTGTGCTAGCCCAACTGGGGTGCCCGTCAGCTCCGCACATGTACCGCGCAGTCGGCCATCCATTTTTGATGAGGTCACATTGATTTATCCGGACGCGGATGGCTGGAGCCACTCTTGGCTCCACAGTCCGCCGGATCAACCTCAATTACTCCTCCGTCCTCTATGCCACGACGAGAGGGCGCCGTGTGTCAGTTCTCTTACGCCAGCCCATTTTGTGAGGATGAGTGCATACCAGTTTACAGTCACTGTAACACTTCCGAAGCAAATGAATCAGCAGTATTGAAGTACATGTGAGCATTATCGTGAGCGTTCCGAGGGGCTCCTACCAGATTCAAGTTGCAGGGTCGGGTAATTTTATTGGTGTGCTGGGTTTGCAATGTGAGGTTCGTGGCGTGGTATGCAAAAATAATTGCGGAGGACGATCCAAGTTGAGAATCTGCAAATATTTGAGACTATTTTTGTGGAGAATAGGCCAGATTACATTTCTATTTCCCTATTTTTTTTTTTTTTTTTTTTTTTTTGTTTATATAAGCTGCCTGTTAGCCTAATGGTTAAGGCGCTTGCTTTCAAGAAGTTCGCCGTTCCCGTCCCGGTTTCGAATCCCGGTAGGCGCTGGAATTTTTAAGTGTTTGATAATTTGAGCTATGCCAGACCACTCCGTGGTTCGGATGCAACGTTAAGCATTAGGTCCCAGAGGAACCCGTCCCCTCTCTGACACAATGGCATAGTATACCTCTTTTGGGAGGATCCAACTAACTTTCGGGTTATGGACTATGATAGTTTTTAAGTGACAGTAAGAGAGGTCTAGTGGCTTAACAGTTAGGGCGCTTGAATTCAAACATCCGTAGTCCGGACACGGGTTCAAATTGAGGTGCGTCAGGAATTTTAAAGTTGTATCTGATCATATGAGCTACGTCAGGACGGTCAGTGGTTCGGATTCCACTTTAGGTCCCAGATGAAAGTAACTAGCTGTCCTACCTCTGACAATATGGCTTAGTACGTCTCCTTAGGGAGAATCGAACAAACCTTCGGCTTGTGAATTATGTTATTGACAGTAATCCGCATAAGGACGTCCAGCAAACAGTGGTATCTACCAATAAGCACAATATGAGGTACCAGTTACTTGAAACACTTATTATAACGGAATAAAACTAGAGATGGCAGCTCTACCAAGCTGTTGTTAGCATTTATAGAAACAAGTTCTCCAGCTGCATTAGAAGGACGATTTATGAAAAATCAGCGGTGATTCAAGTGTAGAATAGCGATTCTCGGTTTAGCTTTCTCAAATTCAACTGACTGAAATGTCACGTGCTTCTAAATTACTATGAACGCATTCTTTACGGAGACATGTGCAACTTTCATTCACTACTTCTCTGTATCTCCGGAGTAGTAAGGAAAATATAGCATTATACTCTCCTACGGAACAATAGAATAACGTCACCTCCAATCATGCCGTCCTTACTGATTTTCAGTTAAGCACAGAAAAAAATAGAATTGTAGCCAAAAACAAATTCTGGAGCAAGAATTTCAGCCGCTTTAACGTGTTTGTTGATTCTTTTCATTTCATATCTATTCTCCACATATTTTACGAAAAAATGTATCTAATAGACACGAATAACAATTATAAGGTTCTTAAGATTTCTTCAAACGGAAATTATTTTGCTGTCAGAATATTACATTTAGTATTCCAAACATGTTAATTCGGGAACATTTGTACCGCTCTCTTAAATAACATCTCTGGGTATTTTTTCTTGTTTATTTACTTTTTCCACGTATAAGTCCAAGTTAATTACTGTTACTTTTATTTTCTTCTTTCAATTAACTCTACTCTTTATTAAGGAAAGCAAATTAATTTTCGTTTCCATTAGTGTGGAAGGCCAATGGTGTGTTAAAATGAGCAGCTTATTTACCAGAGAGATGGTATACTAGTAATTACGATATTTCCAGTATCAAAACGGTGATGTAAGGCTGAAGAGTTTATGAGGGCACCTGAAATTATTTTTTTATTATTTTTGTACCGGGATTTACATTTCGCCTACGTCGATGTCATTAGAGTCGGAAGAGAATGGTGGCAAGAAACGTTAAGGAGTGCCACCATGGTCTTTCGAAGAAATACTCAGGGCATTAGCCTGGATTCATTTCGGGAAATTATGGATGACCGAAGTCAGGTTGGCCGGACGGAAATTTGATCCTGCGTCCTTCCTAATGTCAGCCACCTCCCCACAGATCCAGAAATCTCCAATTTTGTTTTAGATAATTTCACATAATCATTCCGGATAAATTCCAGAATGGTTCCATCAAAATGCATCCCCCTGCTATAATGATTTCAACATCGACGATCCATAAAGTCAAAACATTTATTTTAACTTTCCATTTATTGAACTATTTGTTCGCCAGTTTCACCCTAGTGTCAATTATGTTAGTAGCAGGAAGGTAACGTAGTTACCATACCATTTCAGTTCTTAAGAGTGTCACTAAATGGAGTAATTTGTGGTTTGTTTGAATTCGGAATTTTTACAGTGAAACTTTTATTTCCTCTCGCAGTTATTTTAGCTGTAAAGTGTATATAAGTAATGCTTTGTATTCGTTTACCATTGTGTGGGTGGCTAAAAGTATTTCATACCGCACGGAAGACATATTTATATAGTAGGTAACACAAAAAATTGGCACTGAAATTTATATATAAATAACGTTCGGATAGAAATAGAAAAACATGATGTTCAAAATGGAATAACATAGTGTCTGGAATAGGGCTGTTAATATTTTAAAAAATATCGGATTTTCGATATATCGATATCTAAAAAAATATTTATATCGGATTCGATATATCGAAGAAAAAGTGTCCATATATCGACCCCATTATATAAAAACAATATTACAAAAATAAATCAGTTTAAAAAAGGGCGAAGTCTTGTGGCTATTTAATGATAATTTCTGAATCAAGTTTCGATTTTCTGAAAAAAAAAAAAAATAGTTTTTCATGACGTTACGGATAAATCTTTTTTTAAAATTGTGATTTAGCCATTATATTACTACTTTACTAAAAGGAAAGGCAGAATGTTTATGATTTACTCGAAGACTTGTGAATCCAAAAAGAGCATCTAGGGAAATCTTGGCTTTTGTGAGTTTAAAAGCTCAATAATGCAACATTGTAGAGGCATTTATTTAGGTTGATGTTCTATTATCAGAGTTTGCATAATGACCAAGTCACTTTTTTTACAAGTATTGTTTTGTATGGAATTTAATTTCTTTTTGTAGGTTGATAGCTTGTTCTGAGTCTTCTTACTTTTTTGGACCAAATGTTTGCACCTTAGCAAAGATTATGTATCCGAATTTATCAATATTCCTGCTTACATCCAATTTTCATGTCAAAATACTTTCCTCGACAACGCACGCTCATGTAAAACAACGGGCTCGAGTCCGATTCGTTCTGTGCGAGCTTCTCCGTGTCTGCATTGTTACCATCGGTGGAGGACTACCAATAACTTCCAAATTAAATGTAGTAACAAAGTAAAATTAATTGTGTTTTTTATGCTCCTGATCTTTGTGCAAAACTGAAATTCAAGCCATATAGCCTCATCAAGAAGAAAGCAATTAACCTACAAATTTTCTCTAAGACGTTTCAGCTTTTAGATTGGCATTGAAAAAACACAGGAACTTTTCTTATACTATGGGGATGAAGCCAAGTATGTGTACCAAATTACCATTTTCTAGGACAACTGGATGTTGCATAGAATTATGATGAGAGAACGTCATAGTTATTTAAATAGTTTCAGATCCAAAAAAATTCCAAACTAAGGTGGTGAATGAATTTTGCACCAAAACTCATGTCAGAAACTTCTTTGGACATACTTTTCAAGAGCATGAACTCATGTTCTTCACGTTGTTTCTTCTACTATGAATGGAGAACTCCCTACATTAATTGAAAATTTCCCCTTCTTTGATGTTGCTTCGCAAATGGGTAACGCTTTACCATAATACAATTTTTTAAAGCTGAGATTCTAGGTTGAATGCAGGATTTAGGGCGAAGGGTGGGAGCAAACCGCGGTACTTGCTCTGGGCGATAAAATCGTGTCCAACAATGCGTTTGGCAAACAGTTAAAGTGGCGACATCAATGCATTTGGCCAACAATCAAGGAGGCGATTCTCGGGGTCTGGCTGGTAACAATGTTTGAAGAGGCGGCAATCTCAGTTTTTCCCCTGCTTGGAAAAATCCTAGAGCCGCTACTGTCAAGGCAGTTCCCTTGGCGTTAACAAATTGTTTTTTAAAGGCACCAATCTATAATAATAAGTTTTTAGCATAGCACTTTGTAAAGGCAATCCAAAAGTGGTAGATTCTTTTTTTCAATTTCTTATCTTAATAAATTCGTAAGTGATATAACAAAACTGGCTGTGACATAATTTTGGAGCTCAATTCTTCTGTTGATATGGAACAAGAAGCGTATCCAATTCGCATGAAATATTTAACTGTGGAGTGCCAGATACAGGCTTATAATTTCCGGGACATTTCTGGGTCTAAAAAGTATTTTTGCGGTATGTTTAAAGAATGAACAAAAATGCAAATTAATAAAAAATTCTATTTTAGGTAAATATGCTATCTAACGTATATATAGCACCTCTTTTAACTTTATTAATTAAACTATGGTAGAAAGTCAACATCAGGTATTATGAATCAAAAGGAAAACAAAAATTGACCACCTCGTTAGGAATTTTTTACTTTGGTTCAAAATCAACATCGGGTATTATCAATCAAAATCTCAAAAATATTAAACCAAAACTGAACACTTCTGTTAGCTCATTAATTAAAATTAGGCAGAAAATCAACAAATAACATAAAAATTATCATCTATCTTTTGCTAAATCAAAATCAACATCAATCAAAATAGATCTTAATCATCTACTTTTAAAATATTTATTACTAGATTTTGTCATTTTCATAAATATTTCTCCGTCACTGCTTTGCAAAACTGATAAAATTTCTCAGCAAGAGTCTTCAAAATTGATTTAGTTTGCAGTTCAGCCTTGATCGAATCCATGAAGGTTCTGTTTCGCTCTTATTTCATAAATTATTCAACGGGCTAAAACTTGTCTCGTAAAAGTCATTGCTTGTTGGAATTGACAAAACAAAACCAACTATTTTTAAAAAATATTCAAAATCATTAAAAACGCTTGTTCTAAAGAAATTGACCCAGATTTTATCGTTTGGAAAGTCTTTTGGAAGTACCTGAAAAACACGTTTCAGGCATGTGAACTCTGTATAAAGGGAGTTAATGTTAACTGCATCTAGAATTTTCAAAGTCCCAGAAAATTCAAAGAGTATTTTCCTGTCAGTTTCAATTCCTCTGATTTAAGGGACATTCCATCCTCCCGCTGCAAGCATGGGATACTTGGCTTGGCCTCATGACCACCTTGGTGAACTGAGTTTGAGAAAAAAACTAGTATACGGAAATTCCGGGACAGTAACGCATAATTCCTGAACACGAGATCAGACACAAAATTCCGAGACATTCCCGGATCTGGCAACCCTATCCATACCTGGTACATTACGATTAGTTTCTTAATGCTAATACTTTTGCATTGATTGAAGACAAATTTTAAAAACTTTTCAAAATGTCCAGACAAGAATTCTAATGAATATTGAATGAGTTATTTTACCTTCGATTTTTACTTCTCCACAGGCCCGCCGCTAGCTGTTTGAGCGCCCGCGTGCAATAGCGATTATGCCGCCCCCTGTCCAACTACTGCTAGTGGTGGATTTAGGAAATTTCCGAAACGGGTCAAAAAAACTCTGAGATTGCCGCCCCCATTGTTGCCATCCCCAGTGTCGCCGCCGACCGCCCGAAGCAGCTGTTGAGCTAAAAAAAGGTCGCCCGCTACATAATATGCTGCCTTGCATGCCCGGTTACGGCGGCCCTACTTCTCCATGTGCTCGTATCGTTCATTGTTTCTTAAAATTCTATATATGAAAATGTATTGCATGTGCAACACAGGTAATCGTTTTCCCTCCAATAATAACTTGGAATATTCTACGAGGAAAACGGAAAATACCCACTTATTTTTTAAAAAATATCGGACTCCGATATCCAGATTTCAATATTGATATATCGATATATCGTCCTAAAAAATATCACTCATAAATATCGATATTTTTTTAAAAAATATCGATATATCGATATTTTATCAACAGCCCTAGTCTGGAAAGATCAAGATATCTGGTTATGAGTGAATATTTCAGATTTTAATAATTGCTTCCTTACAATTTTGCGTTTATTTACTTTACGTAATTTTCTACTCATAATGGTCCCGTTTTATAATTCTAAATAATATAATTTTTTAGTATTCCTTGATTTTTAAGTTGTTACGGTGTTCTGAAATTTCCAGAGTTCCTTCGAATGAAGTTCGACTTCTCGTATGTCTTATCATCAAATATGTGTAAGCAATTGTCTATCGAAGGATCCGTATATAATTACAACACATTTAAACATATAATTCATGTGCCTTTCATTCTGGGACAGATAATCATTGATACAAGAAATTATGTTTTTTCTGAATGATTCTGACTTATAAACAAATATACGCAGTAAAAATGAATATAATTAATAAGAGAAAAAAAATCGAACATTTGTATCTGAATAATGCTGTCAACCTGAAGAAGTAATAATTACTGCTAATGTTTCATGAAGTTCATTGTGTTGGTAAGGAGAGGAAACATAACTTTGAGCCAGAGTAAATTTTCGTGCGGAAGAGTTCCCCAAAATTAATTACTCTCCAAGAGCTACTTCATTTGATTACATTTTATTACTGCATTCATTAATTATCATTTTACGGAATTACTAGCAGACGGTTTCTCTTGAAAGTACCAAATTCACGCACGCGTGATTTCGGTGCAAACACTAGCAGTTTCTGACAAACTCAAACAAAACCCAATGCTTGTCTGATAACTCAAGTGAATTTCTGCAGCTCTCGTTTTAACAACAGTTAAGAATATTTGAGTGGTAAAAATACGCAGAAATTTGTACCATATCATTAGAGCAGTAATACTCCAATCCCGGTGGGAGTTTTGACAGTTACGAAAGCTTCAAAATCGTATTTAGAGCCGATACTTGAATTGTAAAAAATTCCAACATATTTCCTTGAGTTATGTTTTCTAATGTATTTTTCAGTACTTCTGAGCACGCTTTTGGCGCTGATTGCTTTGTAAGTTGCTTATTGTAAACTTTCCTTTCCCATGCTATCTAGGACAATCCGGTAATTCCACTATGCAGACTACATTTTAAAAATATTATTATAATACATAATTGAGGCTTATTTGCTCGTTCAAAACAACAGTCACTATCTCGCAATCTAAAAAAAAATTGTTTTTAACTTATTTTAATTAAAATTGAGATAAGGCTTTAGCTTAGTAACAAAAAGTAATTTTTAGGTTTCTCGTGATTTTTCCAGCTATATGATCGAGTTTTCAGGTTCCGTACCGTCATCATATTAGGTCTTCAGGTCTTGGACAAGCCAGAATATCTCAATTGGAGGTCCGAATGTTTTATGATATGGTCGGAGCGCTGGAGGAGGGCACGCTTTTATAGACGTTACAACTATAAACCGCATTATTCATTGTAGTTCTTTGCACTGGAGTTTTGAATCAAAGTACATATTTCCTTGATTATTCAAAATGGTATCCGTTGTCTTTGATTTTGTTCGCGAGGTGTTATAAGATTGCTGTTGGCTCTCCTCCTTTTCTTTATCGATAACGATTACCGTTTGGCAAAAATTTATAATTTCGTCACTATACTGGCTGGATCCCTATTCCAAATGTTAATCTGCTTCACAAGTAGAAGCGTAACCAAGGCCTGCGTGCCTGAGAATTTGCTTTATTTCTATTGATACGGAGCAGGGAAGACCGTGGATGGTTGGCACAGATTTTCACATTTTGATTTTACAACTAATTCTGTGAATACCATCCAAATTTTGAATATATCACTGTAATCTGCATCTATTAGGGTACAGTTCTGTATTTTTTTAAAAATCAGAATGTTAAATTGTATGACTGCAGGAAATCACCAAACAGTGCAAGTCGTGCCATAGCGGGGTTGGTTGGCACACAGAATGAGGTTAGTTGGTGTAGCCCTCATGAAAGATTTGAAAAAAGTGAGTTAAGACAGGGACAGAGAGAAAGAGAAACAAAATAAACCTGGAATTTGTGGAAATGCTTTAAGTAAATAAAAAAAGATTGTTGTACCTCATTTTCACATATTTTAATTATTAAAAAAACTATAAAATAGAAGGCAGAAAGCGAGCCTTAGAGAAACTAATAGAAACAAGATATCGTGAAGATTGAAAATAAAACAAATAGTAATTGTTTCGACCAGGTAGGTTTGTTGAACTTGATTCATTAGTTATGGCCCACGAACTTTTCTCACATTTTCATATTTGCACCGAATTTCATCTATTTTTTTAGACCACAACCAAAATTTACCATACCTTTAGGCCCATTCACACTAGCGATCAGCTCAGCTCAGGTAAAAAGTCGATATACATGTAATGCAATGGGAGCATTCACACTACGCGGTCCGCTCAGGTTAGGGCAAGGCAGGTCAAACTGAAGTTCGCGCCGCCATCGATCAACATCGGTCAAGATCTGAGGTGAGCTGAGCTGACCGCTAGTGTGAACGTGCAACGGTCAGGTCAGGTCAGACCAAATGGGCGGCGAACGTCTGAAAACTATGTTCGTAAGCAATAAAAAATAACAAATAAAATATTTTAACGGTATGTTATTTCTGTTTATAATAAAGTCGGCAAAATTTAAAATAAATTCAAATATATTATTACCCATTTTAGTACTGCCAAGGTACAGATCCTGTTTCCGAATTTAAAAAAAAAAAAATGTGAATTTATTTCTTGAATCAAAGGCTTCTGTATGAGCGTTAGCAACCAAACAAAGAAATTTTGTAAATTAGGGTTTCACTCGTTCATCCCGAAATTCACTTTCTACATGGCATGAAATTTTATTCTTCCGTAAATAATTGTGCAAAATACATGTTGGTTAAATTATGTTATCAATTAATCCTAGGGCAGAATTAATTTTTCTAAAATAAATTAGAAATCTTTGAGCCCTAAAATATCTAAAGCATTTCCCACCACTCGTCTCGCAGGTCGTAGCCGGTAGTTAACATTTTTCTCTCTCTTGATCTGTTTGCGCTTGAAACTGTGGATGCATCCAGAACCATCCTCTTTTTGCTCTTGACGTATTTTTAGGATCTTGATCCAAAATCATTACGATTTAATTGACGTTGGGGTAGAAAACGGCACTGTTCACTATGAGAAACTGAAATGAAACTGCCACGTCTACGACTTGATCTGACCTGACCTGAGCTGACCACTAGTGTGAATGCTATCCTGGATCGTGAGCTGAACTGAGCTGACCGCTAGTGTGAATGGGCCTTTAGGCTCTCCTCTTCACTTGAAAACATAAAATAGATTTTGCTCTTTGCACTTAGTTTCTTCGTATTTCGCAGTTTTGGTGATGTGCAACCAACCCGAACACAGAGAGCCAACCTGCCCCAAACACGTTTTTATAACAAAGATGGCAGGTGCAACAACTACTATAACGATAATGAATGTTTTACTAATGGAGAACGTAGCGCTTAGTTCAACGATTCAAATGTACTACACAAGTTAAATCTATCTCATACAGCCTGAATTACAGAAAAAAAAGATAGTTTAGAAAAATGACTTACTGAATAAAATTTACTACAATCGCCTTCTCTCCCTCACAACTAGAGAAATCACACTGGTATTTTCTAGGGAAACAGTTGAGTCTATGAAGGTCACGTAGTCTACATAGATAATTAGAAGCTGATGGCCAGCCTGCTCCCTACGCCAACCAGTCCCATTTCCCCTAACCGTTCGCCAGTATACAGGGTCAATCATGTGCAATCCCTTACCTCAGCGTGTCTTCTGTTAGATTTCAGATTTCCTAAATTGAGGTCTGTGTTAGTTTGCTTCTGGTAATGTATGGTATCATACATAAAGTAACATCTTAAGTTAGTCGTCTTCTTGTGTGCCGACAGTTCTTAAGATAGGTCTTAGAGCTTCCGGTATTATAACTCGTATAAGTTTTTATATTTCTTCGGCCTTAGTTTACATATTCACTTCGGGGTATTCCAAGTCTTCTAATATTTATTCACAATACTTAAGCTAAGGAGACTGCACAAACCGAGCGTGGTGGGTGAGTGGCTAACGCTCTGGCCTCGCATTCGAGAGGACGCCTGTTCGAATCCCCGTCCGGACATCGAGATTTGGGTTTTCCATGGTTTCCCCAAATGACTCCAGGCGAATACCGGGATGCTTCCTCCAAAAACGCCATGGCCGAATTCCTTCGCGGTCCTTATCCCCAGTCCCATCGAGCCTCTAATGACCTCGAGGTCGATGAGGCGTAAAGCCATAAGTTAAAAGAAAGAAAATAAAAGACTCTTCACAAATAGATTTCTAAGTTTTCCATATTTGAGGGATAAGAATATCTGGAGGTGATAGGGACCTCATTAAAAATTTCTTATATGTGGCTTGATTCTGGAAATACGTCCTAGTAATAGTGGTTCAAATAAATTTTCATTGGAGTAATTTATGAATTTCAGCTTAGACTAGGTTCTTAAAAACCTGAATAGCAATGACTGTTTAAAAAACAACTTCAAATTTTCGACATAATAACTTAAAATCATAAGTTCTGTATTGAAATATGTTCAGTTCTGCAAAGTATTACTACAATACGACTGTGATGGGAGAGAGAGGGTGGTTTTTTGTAAACCTAATGTGTTTTCTCTTTGTTTAAAGTATACGTGTGCAAAGTTCGATCAAAATCGGATAAAAACTGTAGCATTATATACAGAATATTTGCAGAATTTAAATGTGGTAAGTGGTTGGTTTTCTGTAAACCAAACGTAGGCAGTGTTTTTCTTATTGTTTTAAAGTATATATGTGAAAAGTTCGAGAAATATTGGATAAAAACTGTAGGTGTGTATAATGAACATTGACAAAACTTAAGAGGTGGAAAGGGGAATATTAATTGGGTTTTTCTAAACCAAATTTGAATGCAGTATTTTTCTGCTTGTTTTAAAGTATACATGTGCAAAGTTCCTTGAAAGTCGGATAGACACTGCAGCTATGTATTAAGACCATCGACAAAAATTAATGGGGTGAAAAACAGGGAAAGGAGTGGGATTTCTGTAACCAAATATAGACAGTAGTTTTCTGTTTGTTTTAAAGTGTATGTATAGAAACTTCCATCGATATTGGATAAAATCTTTGGGTATGTACAAAAACATTCACAAAAATTAAGATGTTGGAAAGGGGGAGAGGGATTAGAATTTTGCGAACAAAAGTTTGACAGTATTATTTTTATTTTTTTAAAATTATATGTGTGCAAAGTTACTTCGAAATAGAATAAAATATGTGAATTTATATAAAAATTAAGAGGTGTAAAGGGAAAAGGAGATGGTATTTTGATTTTTCAAATCCTTCTTCGTGCCAACTACCACATTCATCAAAATTTCAAATCAATCTACTGACTACTTTTCGAGGTTTGAGAGTACAAAAAAACGGAAGCTGAAGATTTATGTATAAAGATTATTCATTTTTGCCCTCTTCACCCACCCTTTTCCACCCACCGCGACCGAACTCATGAGAACCTGCAATTGTAGCAACAATAATCGATCTAACGCCTGAGCCAGACACCTGTTGTGTTATACAGGCGTTGCCAAACGCAGCGTCGTACTCTGAGTGTTTACATATCTCTGTGTTTGCATACGCATGCGTATACCACTTTCTTTGGCTCTTCAGTATATATATATATATTGATTGATATAACACGATAGAAACTTGACCCAAAACGTTCAAGACTTCTTAAATGTTTCTTTTTCGTGATTCAGATCAATATTACAACGATTGAACTGCTAACACAGTTGGAACTACTTACATGCAACTGAAATAATGATCTCAGTAACATGGTATCAGTGAATGGAAAGGAAATTAAACATAAATCTTAACCACATATGTTATGCCGCTTAGTATTAATGTTAATCGTGATGTATGCCACTTGGATCACAATCAAAGAAGTTATGTTTCCAATAACATGTACTCATAAAAACAGCTTAAATTATTTAGAAAAATACTCAAATTACTTATGGCCTCTGCTGTAATGTCAAATATGGTTGTACCTTTGACTTGAACGAAATTAAAAAGTTCCGTAGACATTCCTTCTCGAAAATTAAGGCATTTATCTTACATGTCGCTGTGCAAATAATTTATCGAAAGCATCTACATCGAACTAATATAAATAAATAAAAAGCAACTAATAATTAACACGTTAATCTAAACGCAATACATACACAATTCTTTCAGCATTTTAGCAATTCATTTCTTCGCATTAAATAACTGCTCATACTCTCGAGTAACATCTCTGGCTGTTGTTAGTTCGGCATTGTAGGCGTGGAGCGTGACGTCACATTGTTACGGATATTGGTTACACAATGACCAAGTTTAGCCTTTTATTAATATAGGTAGTACTACACATGTCATATAAAGATAGTAGACAAATTCACATTACCAACTTGGCATTGAGGTACAGGACGTAAATGATGAATTAAATTCTTCCACCCTTGTGAAGATCCCCGTCCACGTCGCGTCAGTTCCATTTTCGCATGCGCTTCAGGAAGTTCTCGCAGATATTATCGGTCTTCATGCGAGAACAGAACATTTCAGCTGGAAGGGTGCGCAGGCAGTTAGCTGATGTATGCCCTCCAGCCTCCCACGGAATTCCTATGTTACGATCGTCCGGGTCCGCTATGCAATTTAAAGGCGAGCTCCTCTCGGCCGGGGAAGGGCAGGCACCTCCTGCGTATTTGGCTCATTTGGCCCATTGCCTTCGGTAGAGTGAGCGCCACCCATACGACATTTTCCGCTCCACTGGGTGCATCCATCACTGCGGACGCTCCGACAAGATGCTCCGTGCAGAGTCGATGACGCAAGAGGGAGCGTGCTGTATATAGCCAGTCGATGCTTGGTGTAAAAACAAACAAATCAACGCAAATAATGAATATATCCTGTCTATTAGTAATCATTTACTAATTATTCTTAAGGAAAGATTTTAAACTTTTCGCAGCTATTATACAATTATATCTGCATGAAAGAAAAAAGTAATAGTTGTTTGGTGAAACAAGAAGCAAATTTAAGGGAATTAAACCATATTGAATAATGATGCTAAAATCTTGTCATGGATGACGGGATATTTTAGAACGCTGCAGCAAGCAATCATAAACCATGTGATACGCACTGAAAATGTTGCAAGAGAAAATAAAATTAGGAATGAGATTAATTGTAGCGAAGTTAAAAATTGACCGTTCTTAAGAATGCTATGACACTAAAATGGCCAGAAACAACAAAACTTGGAAATTCCGTTGATTTTTAACTGAAGCACAGCTTGATATACACATGTTAAATGAATTAATCATTTGGGAGTGAAACTAAAAAATGACTTTGATTACAGCAGAATATTCGTTTTGGTAAAATTTGTAATTAGAAAACATTCATCGGTATTTCAAAAAGAATTAATCAAATGTATTTAGATGAGACGTACAATGATTGTGAGGTATACCTTAGTTTGTTGTATTTCCAAGTTTGATTATTTATGGTTTAAATTACGAATTTTCTATTTTGCGTTGACGCAATAACTATGTGCGTGTGATTGAAACAATTGCACAACTTTACTGATAACAGGGCGAGGAGAAAAAATGTCTAAAATTAATGATTTACGACTTGTAATTCTTTACCAGTAAATACAAGGATTCATGGTTTATGGCGAGAGCATAATCTTGCACGCCTTGTAAGAACTAAGAGTAAAAAATTTTCAAAAATTGTTTTTTAATTCCAGTTGAAAAATCATTTATGATTTTCTCTCATTAAATATTTATACTACAGACGGAAAATTCTAAAAAATTTTATGTCCCTCAGAAACTAGTAAATCAGCTGCATTATGTAATAAGCCTTACGTTTATTTTTAGCAGTATTGAAAACTGAAATATGATACGCATTGTCACACTGGAATTTCTCAGTTGAAATATAGTTTACTTTTGTACTTCAAGAGGTGGCTAATTACTTGAGTAACTATTCACTTATTGAACCGCGTTTTAAGGTGGTTTAAACTTCGATTGAGCTGTAATCTTTAAGACTACGTTACTACTATTAAATCTTGCTGCCGCAAAAAATAATCAGTGGTAACTGAAACACTTTGATAAATTTCCACGAATGTTCTAGAAAATTCATTCAATTATTGCTCAATGACTCTAACAAATTGTCAGAAATCACTGTAATTGACCACTCCTTTCGAAGATACACTTAGGGAACAAGCACATGACCAATAACTGAGCATCGGATTCCTAACTACAGATCGAAAGGCAATGTGACGCTATCGATTTCTCAGTAAGGTAAAATTTTCTGTTTAGTATTGTATACTGTTAGGAATCAGAAAAGTCCTGGCTTAACCAAAACGCTTAAATAACAGGATTATTTAAAATCAAGTAAAATTCCAGTTTGGCGATAATGAGCCAACTAAACCACTGAGTGCTGAGGGTTGCCAGTCCAAGTACGGCGGTGGTTGTGGATTCTTTTTTTTCTTAAGGCTTTACGCCTCGTCAACGTCGAGGTCATTAGAGCCCAGATGGGACTGAGGAAAAGAAACGGGAAGGAATTCTGCCATGGACTTTTGTAGGAAACATCCAGGCATTCGCCTGGAATGATTTGGGCAAACCATGGGAATCCAAAATCTGTATGCCCAGACGGGGATTCGAACCACCTTCCTCCCTAATACGAGGCCAGAGCGTTAACCACTCACCCACCATTCTCGGTGGTATTAAAGTGTTGCGTACTGTATGTTAATATTGTGTCCGTCTTGTAACGTCTATAATTAGCTGGATATAATTTAAACTGCAGAACCGAAAACACTCGATGATTTATTAACTCACTTGATCTGGCTGTATATCCTCATAAGCCTAAAGTAAATAAGTATTAAAAAAAACTAAACCACTTATTAGAAATGTAAGAATAAGAATTCGACAAGGCGGTTATCAAAACATGCTTGAACTATCGTTTTGAAAACTGATGATGCATGAACAATAATTTGTTCAGAACTCTCTGGTTTAATATACAACAAAACAAATATACCAACAATATAGTAAATATCTTCCACTACTTTTTAACGATTATTTCCATCCTATTGGAAGTTTTCTAATCTCTTGCTGGTGTATGTCGTCAACTGCCTCTGCATCATCAAATTTTTTTCAAGCTAAATTTTTATTTAATGAATCCAAACAAGTGATGGTAAAATTTTGAGAAACCTTTACTCTATGACCGCTGATGCAAAACTGTTGAGTATAATTTTTCTAATTTCGATTATGCAGAAAAATGATGGACCAAATCGGAATGTGGTCTCTTTTGAACCAACTTCTCTCTCTAATATTGCCTCCAGTTCATTGTAATCCTTTAACGATTAGCCCTGTATCTGCATGACTAAGGTTTCTGGGACAATGTTCGTCAATAATGGTATAAACTACCATACTATATCTAAAGAAGAATTTGTATCAAATATACACTCAACGATTAGAACGTGTGACATTTTTAAACTGTACACCCTGTCTGCTTTTGCTTGCTGAAATGTACTACAAACTTCCCGTGATTCTCTTCACCCTTCTCCTATCTTGTAATGAATCCCATTCCAGTTTCTTTATCATATCACTTACTGATTGTGTTTCTGCCGTAATTTCCAGAGACTAATCTAGCAGTGCAAAGAAGGGGATCTAGATTTGTCACTGAAAATTACAGCAGAACACAATCAGTAAGTGATATGATAAAGAAATTGGAATGGGATTCATTGGAG
This sequence comes from Vandiemenella viatica, assembly GCA_031002005.1. Classification (NCBI taxonomy): domain Eukaryota; kingdom Metazoa; phylum Arthropoda; class Insecta; order Orthoptera; family Morabidae; genus Vandiemenella; species Vandiemenella viatica. The sequence continues at coordinate 198,493,920 of CM061920.1, forward strand.
GACAGGAGAAGGGTGAAGAGAATCATGGGAGTGTACAAGACATATATTGGTGATGAGGCGTGGAACGATATTGGTGGAAGATTTAGGAGAGGTGCATGGAAGGAAAAAGATAACCATGACAACAAATAAATCGGTTTTTTTTAAAAGGGCGTTACTAAAATTTTTCACATTTTTTTCTGGGGTTTTTGGTTCCTTGAGAATCAGTTTCTGAAATGGCATCTGTGTGAACATTATTTTCCACTTAAATGACTTAAACAAATTGTAGAAATCCATTCCACACTATTATGATATGTATTATGAGGGCTATTTCACTGACAAAACTCCAGACAGCGACCTTGAACTTTTTAATTTACTTATGACTTTACGGCTCGTCGACATCGAGGCTATTAAAGGCGGTATGGTACTGGGTACAAGGAACGGGAAGGAATTCCGCCTGGACCTTTTGAAGGGAGTATCCCAGCATTTGCTTTGAGTGATTTGGGGAAACCATGGAAAACCCAAATCTGGATGCCCTGACGGGGATTCGAACCGACATCCACCCGAATGAGAGGCCAGAACGTTAACCGCTCACCCACCACGCTAGGTACGACTTTGGAGAGGAGGCTGAATATCACGAAAAATAAAAATACTTTATATGACCATAAAGTTAGCCTAAGTACTCAGCTATACATTTACTCTTAATTTAACTATTATTAATTTAATGTGTACTTGGACATATATGTAACAAATAAATGCATAATTATACCTCCTAAAGATTATTTCATCCTAATTGAACCTGAATTTTTTTGAAAGGGCTTACTTTTAAAATTTTCAGATTGCAGTAATTGTGGAAAGAAATATATATAGCTATATTTAAAATAGTGGGACATGTTAATGCAACATACAGTATGTGAAATGAAAGTTAGTTTCCCGAAAGTTTTCTTTTGGTCACGTACGCCCATTCAAAAAACACTGATTCAAATTGGTACTCGATTTTAGGCATAAGGGTGTGGGAAGATTTTCTTTCGTAGGTGAGGGGGTCATGGATTGGTGTAAATTACCAAAATAAATGATGATTAATTTACCAAAAACGGTAAAAGAATTTAAAGTTGAAATTAGTAGAGGAAAACAGTAGATGGGAAATGGAAATTGCCACCGGAGCAAGCGCTCAATTACAATTAAATTAAATTAATAACGACCTAAACTGTCGTGGCCAAACAATAAGTAAATTATCCTTCTTGGAATTAAGCCTGTAATGGGTCATCACTCCTTTCAATGCCAGTTGTAGCGTCTCACAATTGTGTCACAACTCACGTTTGTAATTGATCAAACCTCATACGCATAATTAATATTACATGATTCTAAACTGGTAATCTAGGGGGTGGGGGGGGGGTGGACAATGAAGTATTTATCCTGTAAATTGATATTTAACCTATTAACAATTATGATGTTAGTGGCAAGTATCTAAAATATTTATCTGAATGTTATGTAAATAAAGGAAATATTAATATTACCTTACAAAATGTGCTGTTGATTATATATATTTTTTCTCTAGCTTTCTTTTTTTTTTTTTTACAGAAGTAAATTTTTTGAATTCAACACTATACCTCGAACGGTAACCACCTACGTCGCAGAGACACAGCGCGGAAAATATACCGTTGTCTCTCTCCAATTACGTTATAATCCATTAGTTAGTAAAAAAAAACTATATTTTTGTGATAATCTGCGGATATTGCAAAATTTGAAAAACGTGCGCCTCTGAAGCATGAGGTTATAATTTACTTATGTTGTGATACGGTTATCTTTGTAGGGTTAACAAATGTTACGAGTTTCTTATCGTTCCAAAGACTGTAACTGAATAAAAGTGGTTGTATAGCTGATGATGGAGGCACACAGAGTGTTGTATATAACTCCGAGAAACGTATCCGAATGACGTAGTACATTTTGTCCCAGCAAATAGATTTTGCTACATATTGTCAACAGTATTTTGCTCGTCTGGAGGCAGGAGTTTCATCAGCAACGACTGGAGCCCGAAGTACATTATGAGTTCTCTCAACAGCCTCCCCCGCCTTCAGCCAGAAGCCACACGGCAAAGACCAGCAAATATTTGCGCTGCTGTGTGTCCAGGAGAACGTTCGAAATCCGCAACCTCTGCCGCTGCCCTGCCGGAGGCAAATATGGGATTTTAGAACTAATGCGAGGCTGTACACGTGCAAAGACGAGATCGTAGCGCCAGTGTGTGTGTGTGAACGACCTCAGGAGAGTGTTTGCTACGGGGGTGTACGAGCTAGCACTCAAAATAATCTCTTAAAGAACACATAGGCCTGGTTAACAGACGCAAATTAGTCTAGGAATGGCCGTCCTCATAAAAATAACAACTCCTAAGTGAATTTAACTCCACGTTAAGCAAGATAAGTGTTTATTTACTATATGTTCGGATTGCTGATGTATAAAGTTGGTTGTGAATTCATAAAAACCTTTGCCCCAATTAATTGGCACAGGTTATTGGGGTCCGACATCCACAACAAGACTGAAACATCTCATCAGTGTGAGTGGGGTTAGTTTGTGTGTCGAATGGAGACTTGATGGTTTTCGGTATCTTTCGGGAGAGTAGCCTGGAACAGGCTGGCACTTGGCTTCATAGTCTTATTTCCTCCATCTTCATTTTCACAACACACGACATTTTGCAACAACCATTACAGTAACCTATACACATTATAACGTGACGCGCTGCCGCCACGTTCTAATGTGCATTTTTTATTATATAAATAATAAGAGTAATTTTCATTAATCTTGTGTGACCACCTAGATAGTTTTTTTTAGTAATTTCCTAAAGTACGCAAGATTCCAGGTGAGGACTGTAATGCAATGGTGAACATTCAGTGTATCTTGTTGCAACGAATATTAAAGAATTATTGAGCTGTGTATGCTTGAAGCTAATGGTGGCCTTCCCGAACCACGGCGACAGGAAGTCACGGATAAAGGGTTTTGCGGGACCACACATTCTGCTCCCTGGGGATGGGCGGTCAACAAGGTCGCTCACCTGGCGGGAAATGCCTGCTGCCCGACCACAGCGTCGTCCCCGAACTTAGCCGAATATGTCCGACCTCTGTGATATACGCGGGGCAAATAAGATATCGGGGATATCACGTGACATTAGATGCCAACCTGAAGATCCAATCCAAATAAGCATATAACTTAAAATCCTGGGAGTTTTCTGTTAAATGTGATCTTCGAGACTGCAATGGGCGGAGCCAGTAATTTCCTCGCAAATCGAAGAGCGACGAGCTTCATTCTATTCGAGTCTATTCTGTGGTGGACTCCGAAAGGTGGCTTTTCTCGCTAACTGTTAAGTCCGACTCCTGGTGTCAGTAATCTGACGCTGTCGGCTTGATGGAGTGGCTTCCGCACGGCGACACAGCCAGTTATGCGATGATGCGCATTACCACTAGGACGTGCCTGTAGCCGCCTTGTGAGACAAGTCTCACATACCGTGGGTCACCTCCGAACACCGCAGACATCAGACGCAGAACTACAATGGTAACTTATTACGACCAAGCCATCTGACTGTACATTCCGTGAAACTGAACCCTTAAGCGTCTTTGAGAGGATATATCCACGTTATAACTTTGTAATTGAAAGAACCCCTGAGCTAGTGGCGTAATTTTTTTTATTATTATTATTACTCCGCGATTCACTAAAACTGTGTGGCGGAGAACTAGTTATTTTCAAATGGCATATTGTTTATTCGTAGCGCCCATTTTTAAAAAAAATGTAAAGTCACAGTATTATGATACCTATGTCTGAGATCGTCATAACTTGTATTGTATATTTTTTCTAAATATCATTATTTATTGCATATTAGTTCTGAGATGGATTTTAAAGTAAATACACAATAGTTTGCTTGCTCATGACGACTATTTGTACCTCTGAGCGTTGCTTTTATGATTTTGCCAATTTGTGTTAATGTTAACGGTAAATTCGCTCAGACTTGTAATCGCCAATGATAAAAAATAAATGTCATAATGTGACAGTTTTCCTAAAATCCAACTAACATCGAGATACTTGCAGAAATAAATATTTTCACTCCTTCATAAAACAAAATTAAAATCCCCTTTATTAATGTTAATAATTAATTAATTAATATTAATCATAAATAGTCATATCCACCAAGGCCCCTACTACAACACACATAATAACTGTTGCATAGGGAACTATATAACCATCCTACCTCCGTTTTTTTTGCATAGTCCTACTGTAGTAAGAGACTCAGAACTAGAGCATTACAGATCATAGCAATTATTTAACAATCAATAGTAGTTTATCCATCATTAAAGTGATTACCAGTTATGTTAATCTTATTTATGAATAACTGAATTTGAATATTTCAACGTGTTCATCCATTTTCTAATTGTTTCGAATGCAACGTAGATCTTTAAATGGCTGCCATGTACTAATTATAATGACGAAGACTGATACCACCGTTCTCCTAGTAATAATAATACGGGGTAAGCTACAGTAATCAAAATGGTGCCTAAATACATGAACTACAGTTTCCGTGTCTGACCTATTTTGAACATATGTATATTGCTATGTTTTGTGTCTGAATATGTAAAGCGAGGTTGTTAAGGATTCACTATTAGCAGTTATCATAGCCTGTAATTGAAAATTTCTCCTTTATTTTAACTCTAATAGCAATTATATTAGCGTTACCAAAATCATAACTCTTGTTTGAATTATTTCTTTTAAGTTCTGTTGCCAATCGTATTTTAAATATAGCAGTTTTTTTTCTAAGCGTCTTGTGCAGAATATAACCTCATCATTTAATTGCTATTTCGTTTTACCGTCAGCTAAGTCTGCATTTTATAGTAGTAGCCTTGAAGATTCGACTGCAGGTTGTTAGCAAAACAAACATTGTGGTATTTATTCCATTTTAAAATAATTTCACTTCAGAAGGATTTTGTTGTTTTCGCAGGCGTGATATTAATATAAATGCTTACGGGATTATCGCTGTGTTGCTATACTCCTCCTTCTTCTTTTTTTGTAGCAGATTCGACACACGACCCCTGAAGAAGATCTAAGACTAGGTTGAAAAACCGAGCGTGGTGGTGTAACGGATAGCGTTCTCGCCTCGCATTCGGGAGGACGGCGGTTCGAATCCCCTTCCGGGCATCCAGATTTGGGTTTTCCATGGTTTCCCCAAATCACTCCAGGCAAATGCCGGGATGCTTCCTTAAAAAGGCCATGGCCGAATTCCTTCCCATTCCTTGCCCCCATTCTTTCCCGTCTCTAAAGACCTCCTGTTGAGAGACGTAATGCAGTTAAAATAATAATAATAAAAAATCTACCTTTCTGGCGTCGTTAGGCAGGTAGTGATGCAGGTTGTTGTCGGAAGACATTTCCATCAAACTTCAAAAAAAAAAAAAAAAAAAAAAAAAAAAAAAAAAAAAAAAAAAAAAAAAAAAAAAATCTAGGTTGAAACGTCGGAAAAAGGAGAAGGAGGAGTGTAGCAACGCAGCGATAATCCCGTAAGCATTTATATTAATTGCACTTCAGGTTTGAGAAACACTAGGAGTCAACATTTGAAATATATGTTTAGAGTTATTTCATCATTACCAAATCAATTATTCAAACCAAACCATCCCTCATAGGAGTGTGCCGTAAACTATAATTAATCATTAAATGATATTCTTATTTTATGCAGAACGTTTATCACTGTGTTTAACAATGTGTATAATTTTAAATCTTTTTTTTTCGCATTTTGAAATTTTTCTACTAACATTAAGGCCCTACATCGTATACTAACTATTTATAACATAATATGAAATTATGCATTTAACTATAGGCTCTACTACTTTGGAAAGAGATTCAAATCCGTTTATAATAGAGAAGTTTTGGACCTTTCCCTTGCTAGTAAAATAAGCCATCAAGCAGAAAGCTTTTAACCCAGATAAAGTAAAATGTGTCAATTTTGGCATAAATGTACTAAATGTTAAAAGAAGAACAATGGGACGAATGTCAGCTGTAGAGTCAAACAGTAAAAGCGGGAAACCGAAATTTCCGGCAGCAGATGGTGGATTGCAGCAGTTAAACACCGTCCCCTAAGGCTTATAATTTATGAACTGTGCTCGCCGGCCTGGTATGGTCTGCACCGCTGGGCCGCCTTTATGATTTCCAGTCTCCCCCGCCGTAACCTTTCTTTCTGCGCCTTTCATTTTTAATTATAATTCAGGAGGCTTCCTCCTGGCCCTCAGCCCGTAGCAGTAAGCGGCGGTCATTGTTCTTTTAAACCAACAAGCCGGCCGGCCTCCTCGGCTGCCCACACTGCAGGAAATAGAACCGGGATTTCTGTGAGGCTTCGCCTTGAGCTGCGCGGCAGTAAGCACTTACCTCTCTACTCACCGAGCATTGTGTTCTGTTCAGCGAATTATTTAAAAGTGTGGATAGAAGGCACACGAAACTATTAGTACAGACAGACTACAACTGCTCAATACACTTTGTAATAAGAATGTGGTAAATTGAAACTTACAGATGAAAAAATAAGCATTGTATTGTGAACCCAATCATAAATGTGAGAGCTAAGTCAAAAGTTTTATTACTGAAACAAAAAAACGGAGAATCATTTAGCATGAAACTTGAAGAAAACAATTTTATCTTTCAGCAATTCATTCAGAGTCGAAACAAATGGTATCCATTTCCCAAACAAAATCATGTTTTCTCTCTGTCCTGCACTAGTATTCTTTATATTTAATATATATAAATTACCAAAGATGTTTCCAATCAAATTAAATTTTTGCATGGCTCTTAGTTAAAACAAATTGAGAGCATTCTCAAAATAAAGAAAATCGGTCAGATATTGGAACATCAAAAAGTGTAAACATCTAAAACCAGCAGTTACTGAGTTAAACAGAATATATATATATATATATATATATATATATATATTATACAGGAGTTACTGTTTATAACTGAAACGCAACATACAAACGTGGAAATAGGAGAACTGGGGAGAGAATGAATCATTTCTTGAAATATCTAAATAAAAAATCCGCTCTATTACATACATAAAAAGTAAATAGTGTGACGTTGTGAATCATTCGGAATTAGAACACCGCGACTCAAAATTAGGTTGTCAGTGCTGCAGCTCAACACTCCATAAACACACCACAATATTAGGACAACCTGGCTGCAATATGATTCTAATTACAGAGATAATTTAACTTCAACTGCATGAAAGCGGATTAGCATGCGTCTTGTGGACTGGATTTTAAATAATAGCAACGAAACCACAAATGTGGCAGCAAGTACGCAATAACTCTATTGTAAAGAAGGAAAGATCACTCTATAAGGGATGAATCAACGTAAATAGGCTGTAATTTTCAAAGTTATAGCTTAAATGAAAGTGTTATGCGTTTGGTTAAGGGCAAATACTGGAATTAAATTTTGAGAATAAGCTTCAGTGGAAATACGTAGGCAAATAGTTCAAAATTCTGAAATAAAACTAGCAACAGAAGTACACTGTTACAGTGATGTGTACAGTTAAACTTAGACTGGATAGAAATATTCTGATATAACAAGTGACAGCATCCTTGGCATAATGGGAGAAGACAGACGTCGGTTCAATAACTTAATCAATTTTCCAAAATTATTTTTACGCACGGGACCATACACTCTCCTACCCGTCAGCCTTAAATTTTCAGGACTGTTTTACTTCTTTCCCTATTGTCTATATCTTACTATCCGATGATCCATCAGCAAGAAAGAAATATTTTCTGCCGGCCGTAAGTTATTGTCACCTGATTAGAAAGGTAGATATATAAGGAACTAATACCGCTATACTATTGAAATCTAATCCAGTATAGTTAACGTATGGTTATTTTGACTAACGGAACAAACAACATATAACAACGATCGCAATCACTTTAAGAGACATTAACGTGAAAATGGACAACAGACCGTACAGGCAGCGACTTTGTCCAGGGGCTCGACACGACGCCCAGTGCCGGGGATGCTGGTGCTAGTGACAGCTGACGCACTTTGCGTGCGCCCGTCGTCTCGTCGTGATAGATAGCGGTTAATCCCTCCGAGGAAGCTTTCAGCGGAATGTCAGCGTGCGCCTGTTGGTAGGCTACCTGTCGACCGCCCCTTTCACTCAATTACTCCGATGGCGACTGTCGACGCGGTATTTTCATTAGGCCCGCTGTCGTGTTGCGCTAAATTATTTAATGGTCTGTTCGGCCAATTCATCACACTGTCGTTTGTGAATGACCAGCAGGCTGACATCCAGATTCCCGTTTCAGCCTGTGCTTAGCTCGTCTCTGTTTTGCACAGCATGTTTCAAGGCACTGTGGTTCCTAAAGTCTTGGTGCGGCTTCTATGGATACTTGAAAAAAATGATTTTGTCTATGGATGCAACGTATTTTTAAAATATGCCTCAAGCGTTTCATTACCTCAATGGTAACATGACTAATTGGGAATCAGCCGGGAGTTTCGAAGGTTCTTGAACACAAATTCCCAAGCCTTCCTTTGCGAATCACTATAACAATACCCTGGATGGATTCGACATAAAACTAAGTTCCGCTTTTCTTTTGAAGGATTAAGGGGAATGTGCATCTGGAAGGAAACTACGAATTACTATATTCAGCAGTAATGGTAACTACTGAAGCAGGTGGTAGTATGAACAATGTTGAGTAAATAAGTTCATATAAACATGTATCCGATTTCCATTAGTTTTGGAGATACAGGTGCTGAAGTGATAAAATAAACCTTAGAAAATAATCAATAGCACATAAATAATTTATTGAAGTACTTTATTCACGTAAACACTTGCGGTTTTGAACATGGATAAACGAAAACAGAAATACTTACAGCTGATGTCTTTTTTTTATCGATTTTGTCGTCTCAAACCGGTTTTTTTTTAAATTTAATAAATTGTAATATGTACACCAATAGCCGCTTCGAAAATGTCAAATCGATATTCAGTTTCTGCCAAAATGTAAGATAACATGTCTGCTGTTACCTCATTAATCCATCTGAAGTTTTATTCTTTTATGATGAGCATGTATAGATATCTCACTCAGAGATTTCGGTATGTTTGAGGCTGACGGGAGACGTTTGCTTGAAAGATGAAGTTCGTTCACAAACATACACAGGAATACAAATAAACACACAAGTAACTGTAACATATAAACATCAACATGTATACAGTTTCAAGTACAACTTGAATTCTAGCTATCTTTTATTGTATTCGTGTGTTAGACTTGGGAACAAAGCTCAAAACATTTTCTTATAGCAAATGATGAATAACTTTGTACATTGGCTATTACTGCGGGAATGCATCACCATTTTTAATAAAGCGCTAATTTTTAGAAACGGAATACTGAGCCCTATCTCCACCTGCCATCAATCTAACGACTTGGAGGAATCTTCACCTTCATAGCCTGACAAGAATACAAAACATTTCTGTGAAATATAGCTAAGCTGGATATATGAAATCTGTATTTCAGGATATACTCAAACATACCACTCATAAACCTGTAAAAAATGTTAGAAAACTTAAAAAATTGACGCGAGGAAATTTTCAGTGCAAAAGTGAAAATTTTTCATGCGGTAATGGAACATCAGTCACAGTTAGATACTGGTCACATTGAATCCACGTCGGATTTTCACACACTTGAAAATATAAAGTACATTCACTACACTCCATCCACAGAGATACTGAGGTTCACATTGGAAATAAATGAATGCAAACAATTTACTTTTACAGTTCTTTGATTATGCATTATTAACAGGAAAATAAAACCGAGTTGCTATACATGGAGTAGATTCACATAAAATAAACCAATCTAGAAGCAAAGATAAATAATAATCTGTATACCATTAGATCCTGATGAAAAGGTAAGAGAACATACTTAATTTGATTGGAAATTTTAGCAGTTATTTATTTAATCACTTTGTAGATAAGGAAATCTGTAACCACGCAGCTCCGTCGGTAGAGAAACTGATTAAGAACAACGACCTGGTTTAAACATCTACGAAACTCAGGAGTTTTCCTGGAAGCCTAAAGTTCTGGAGTACTCCAGGGTCCACACCTATTGCTGTCAAATAAGTGTAGGTGAGGGGTATTCGGAGACAAAAGAGCGGGACACTGACATCACCATCTTTACTAAAGCGCTAATGTTTAGAAACGGAATACTTATCCCTATCTCCACCTACCATCAATCTAACGACTTGGGGGAATCTTCACCTTCATAGCCTGACAAGAACACAAAATATTTCTGTGACATATGGCTAATACGGTGCTGGATATATGCAATCTGTATGTTACTAAGTACGAAATAGTTTGTTATTCAAATATCTATGGAATGGCAAGCAAGAAACGTGATGGTTTCTTATCTGCCGTATAAAACAGTCTAAGAATAGTAAAATACGTTTAAAAGAAGTATCTGTTGTTAATGGTGTGGGAAGATTCTCTTTTTTAGGTAAGGGTGTCAGGGATTGGAATGAGTTACCAAGAGAAATGATGAATAATTTACCGAAAACTTTGAAAGAATTTAAAGATAAAATTTGTAGCGGGCAAATGTAGGTGGGTGCAGTATAGGGGGAAGATGGGTGTGTAGGGAAATTGCCACCGGAGCCTGTGCTCCATTGCAATTAAATTAAATTAAAAATAAATTAAAATTAAATTAAACATCGTGTTGAAATTTTATTTCTTGGCAGCCACGTTTATACAGCAATGTGGCTGCGAACGTTAAGGGTCACTGCACTGGATCAGGGAAGTACAACGGATTCGGGTCTGAATCCTTTCCCCGCGAACCGACCATCCTGATTTCGGTTGTTGGGCGGTTTTGCACAAAGCGAATACTTGGACACTCCCGAATCTCCAACTAACAAACAAAAAATCACATTTACTACACACGGAATATAGTTACAAGTTTCACAGACAAATGGGAAGACATCCGCTTACCCAACAGACCACTGCAAGACTAGAAAGCCAGTAGTATAACTGACACATATGCTTTCAGAACAAGCCAAACATCTGGAAAGAGGAAGGGCAATTGTTAACCCAAGAAACAGGAAAAAGTTCATAAACAGATGATGATGATGATTACAGCCATGTTTTTTTGTTTGAGTTAAAGTCTACTTAAACGACTAAGTTTCTCATGAAAATGGATGTCAGGGGTTGATGGCGATTTAATTCTTACAACAGGACTTGGTGACATACGTAGTTCCCTGCTGAAAGAAATATTAGTTGACTTTTCTGAGCCCCAGGCAAGGAGCACTGAGTAATAAATTGTCGGAACTATTTTTTCGGCGGTAGTGTGACCCACAGACTGGCGCAGCTGTGCACCACTGGACAATGCAGCGACACGGGCGTCCGGCAAGTGGCGGGCAGAAAACAATGCAGGCGTGTCGGGGAGGGGGTTGGGGTGGGGGGTGGTATGAGCGGCTAGGTGCCGCGTGCCTCCCGACGCAATTAACATGCCATCAATCAGGCCGCGGCGGCGCGCCCAACACCGCCGCCAATTACACTGCGCCGTATCAGCACCGGCCACGCGGCATTCCAGAAGAACTCGCCGCAAACCATCGCAGCTCGGTTTCATCCACAAATTACTCCCCTACCACCACCTCTATTTTTGAATCACGGATTAAGCAGAATCCCAAACAATAAAAACTAAAATTAAATGTAATTTCCGGAAGAGTAGTAGCAAAATACATAAAAATTGAACATGGTTTTTCTTCGAATTTGTAGTTTATCTCCTAGGAGAGTTCGAAGTTACTAGGCGATGTTTCTGTATTTTAACTACCACTTTTTCAGTCCTTATAGCAGAAACACGGAAAATATTTCATCCTGTATGGAACAAGAGATTAATATAGCTAGTTAGATAGTTTCGCTGGTGTATTCGGCTATTCTCCTCAGTTGTTTGTATACAAAAAGTCCGATTTACTGGCTTCTACTACAATTTTTTGCTTAGCATTATGGTTCGTTCAAAAGGTTATATCCTAATTCCATCCCTTTCCGTGTTCCCCACCCTTTCCCCGCTCTAATGACTTAGATGTCAACGAGCCGTAAGCCGGAAACAAAAGACTTTATTTGATCTCTAGGAGCACTTTTTTCCTACAATAAATACAGATTTTGTTTGCAGAATGTTTAATTTATGAATATCTAACAGGTGACTGTAGTAGAATTCAGCTCGATTATGTAAAAACACCTAAAACCGTAATCAGGACGCTTGGTACACCCGGTCAAAATTTTGAATCTAAAACTGTTTACTTACTCGTTATGGTTTGGTGCTTTAGCGCAGCTGGTCAAACATGAATCGTTCCCTTTGTTCTGAATATAAATTATTAAGTTCTTGAACACATGAGTTTTGTACATAATTATTTCAGACATGTGGTACGGGTCACCTCAAATGCAGGTTTTGATTGCCTCCCTATATGCACCGAGATAGATATGTTTACTGTGATCCCATGTGAGAACAGTCTCGGGGATGTGAAACAGTACTTTCAATTACTAACAAATGAATAACGTTACCAACAACTGATAACCGGTTAGTTTCTTTGAAACCCTTTATCATATTAAAATTCTATTTTAATCTATCTGCAAAACATATTACCCCGTGTTAGTTGCTACAGGGCGTTCGCCGGAAAACGCTACCCTCCCAGTCTGTTGCCGTCGGCAACTTCCTCGGTCAGTCGTGCCAGCAGTTTCCGCCACGCGGCACCGTGAATCACCGCACTGTTTAACACCTCCGCTGCCCCAACAGTGCAGTGCAGTGACCCTTACATTGTTAAGAACGGTTTCTTTGCATTGTAGATAGTTTGTGACTTCAGTCTCTTATTAATCAGTGTTGTGAATAAACGTTTCTTTGCGGTTTGGCTGGTTTGGGGCTTCATACTCTTATTAATCTGTACCGTGTTTGAGTGTGAGTAAAATTATGGTACGTTACAGTTTGCAACAAAGAATATTTCTCTACGATACATATGTGAAGAAGAAGTCGTTTAAAAAGTGTCGCAGTAAATTTCGTCGCGAATTTCCTGGCACTTTACTGCCAGCTAAATCAACAATTCTGCGTTTGGTTAAAAAATTAAGAGAAACGGGTTCATTTTTTAACAAAAAGAGACTGTCGGTCAACCGTATTCTCACAGAGGAGAAAATTGACGATATCGCTTTTCGACTAGAACAGTCACCCAAAAAATCATTAAGTCAGTTAGGGCAGCGTGTGTCTCGAAATATGTTCAGAAGATGTGAAATGTGCATTACACAAGAGGGTCAACACTTCCAGCATCTTTTATAAGGTAAGCTAATGAATTACGTCACATTTAAATGCTTAGCACACAAGTTTATGAAGTTTATGAAGCGTAATTATTATGAAATAGTCCGCGGCCGACGGTCGAACAATGCCGGAAACTGACCGCTCGCTCGCCGGGAGCAGTTTCTTCCTTGTAGCGCTAACAGTGGGTTGCGTTTCCCGGCGAACGCCCTGTATATTTGAATGCAATTTTCGGATAATGTAACTCCCGCTTGTAAACTGTTTAAAACCAAATAAAAACTATTCACAATTTCAGTAATTGTTAACAATTTTGTCACCTTCCCCTTCCAATATACGGAATTACCAAATTCAGGGGACGAAAATTCATTCAAAGGGTAAAAATGGGTTCTGAACCAAAAATTATTTCAGTTTGGATTTAAAGTTTTTAGGTTTCCGTAAATGCTATTTTTATTTCTTATGGTTGGACATTAAATAAAAAAGCCTCAGTGAGTGTTATCCCTTAACCCGCAAGTGTGGCTCTGCACTCTGGATGGGGAGACACAGTGGACCGTCCACGAGCACAAACCCGCCTCTTACCGGGCGTCCTGAGTGCGGTTTTATCACAAACAATCCCCAAACAAAACCTCACAAACAAAAAAATTACTCATCACACGTTGAACGTAACTACACGTTTCACGTACAGTTGGCTTTGGCAAGACTTCACTTCCCCCGTTAGTACTTAGAACGACCTGGCAGAGCACGTGTCCAAAAAACTGTAGTTCCTAATTTGACCATACCTCAAAATGTTGGAAAAAGGTAGTGAAGAAGAAAATGAAATGATATTATCTATTACTGCACAATGACAGGTGCACCAAACTGGAGATTGTAAGAATATGTATGGATCTAAATATCTCTCATTAAGTTCAAATAAAGCACTACAATACTGTTTAAAAACAAATAAAAATCATTCACAATTTTAGTAATTGTGAACAACTTTGTGACCTTCCCCTTCCAATATAGGAAATATACAGTATTTTCTCAGTCATCCTTGATTACCAAATTCCGGGAAGAAAATTCATTCAAAGGTTAAATGTTCGATCATCAATACTGTGCGCCTAAGAGTGCCTCAAAATGAACAGGAAGTAACAACTCAGAAAACTGAAAGGAACGAAAAATCTTGAGGATACTCATGGGTCACGTTAAAAAAAAAGTATAGACCCCGGGCAGAATAAATGGAGATAATTACAACAGCTAGAAGAAAGGAGAGATTAATCTTCTACGGCCTCATATTTTGGATGGACAATCATAAACTTACCTCCAACAACTTCAGCACTGTCTCTATAGGGAAAAAGTCTAATACAAAGTGGACGAGTCTATTCAGAAAATATCTCGAACAGCTGGAAATATAAGCCAACGAGATTTACAACAGGGATAGGTACAAAATGTTGATTAAAGCATCCATTTCTCTCCAGTCGCTGTCTGGGGTACATACGATAGTTCGTAAAACGAAAAAGAAGTAGAAGAAGAAGAAAAAATGATTTATTTTCAGAATCAACAATTACCATCAACGAACAAATATTTTCTACAGCATAGCCACAAAGAACCAAACATTGATCCCTCCAGAAAATTTATGAGCTGGTAATAATGTTTTTCAGGTAAACATGGTTCTATTTTTTATCCGTTATATTACTAAATATAAAGTAAAAACGGTGACAGAATCGGAAAAAAATTGAAGCTGTAGGTTCTGGAATGATTTTCTTTCTTTTCAGAGCATAAACACTTAGACACACAATTCGCTTCCTTTTAACTTATATTTGGCTTATAGAGCCTGAGTGCACCCACCCAGTCGAGTCAACGGCGTAGCGATTCGGGCCATTTTGGAACCTCACCTTCTTTGGTTGTATTTATGCTACATGTCTCAAATTACTGCCATGCATAGATATCAGCAAACTTAGAAAACTTACTAAATTCTGTTTTGTTACTGTTCTTATTTCGGATGTTATTAGGATGCAAACTTCAGCGATTTTATTACTGACTGACTGACTGATAATCATCAAAATTCTATGGCTTTTCCCGTAGCCGCCGAAAGCTGAAATTTGGTACACAGATACAATTTTACCCATATATTATAAGAAAAGTCTGAAAATCGTAAATTTCCATATACTTACCCCTTACCTACCCCTAACGCGAAATCGCTTTCTACCCTAATAACTTCATATACCTCAGATTTTCATTGTAGAGTGACCTTACTATGTTTAACTAATGTGTTAAATTTTAGTTCCTTCCTTTCCTTACTTTGGAAGTTATTTAAATTCAAAATTTTATTTCGACCACGACACCCCCACATCAAAATTCCACTGTACTTCCAATAATCGCAGAAACAAGTAATTTGGTACACATATATGATTTCACCCCTAAATCACAATGAAAATCTAATATTAGAGTTTCAAGGTATTTATTTAATTATAATCCCAAACATGAAAAATATTGGCACATTTTTGCGGCTGCGGATGAAGCTATATGCCTGAGAATTTTTTAATGCATAGATACCGTCAATTTTAACTAATATCTCAAATGTTACCTTATTCATATGCTTAGTTTAGAAGTTACTTGTAATATTGTTTATGGTGGTAGTGAAACTAATGGAATGCTCTGCTACGGCGCACAAACATTGTTTCAGAGAGAGTGGCACTATTGGTAAAGTATATTAATGTCTTAAATTATAAAATGTTCTTATCCACCAATTTACAAATGGAATCATTACATATGAGCGGCTGTTAAGAAAAAGCGATAAACTTACAAAAAGAGATGAGATCCCACAAAAACAATTCTTGTAAAAGTAGGCAAAGTCTCTTCTTCTGAGCCAAGTCTACACTTCTTCTTATGAGGAAAATCTACACTTTACAGCGTGTATTCACTTCACTTTTGTCACAGATCGTTTATTTAGGATAAAAAAAAAATCTGTTGACTTGGCCATTATGCACGAAATAATCTTTACTGAAATTGAGGGCATAATATATACTGGTCAAATTCGAAAAAAAAATACGAGTGAAATCTTGGCTTTTACGTTTCTATAAGTTTAATAAAGCAATGGATTTAAGGTATTTATGTAGATTAACTGAAACAAGGCGTGCACAATGGCCAAATCATCAGATTTTTTAATCCTAAATAAACGATCTATGACACCGAGAGAAACCATTCTGAAGTGAAAATTTCTCGGGGTTTCTGCCGGAGAATATTTTTATTTAACTCGTCATACAACTCAGCATACAACGTTTCGGCAGCAACCTCCACTGCCTTCATCAGGTACTGTGTCATACTGGAGCTAAGACAGTAAATGTACTGTCTTAGCTTTGGTATGACACAGTACCTGATGAAGGTAGCGGAGGTGGCTGCCGAAACGTTGTATGCTAAGTTGTATGACGAGTTAAATAAAAGTATTATCCGGCAGAAAACCCGAGAAATTTGCATTTCATCAATACGCCGGGAAAAACTTAATTCCCACAGTAGAAACCATTCTGTTTCACAAAGTGAATACACACTGTAAAGTATAGTCTTGACTCAAAAGAAGATCTCATCATAACTTTTTGTCACTACATGAACACGAGACTTGGCATATTTTTACAAGACTTATTTTTTTGGGATCTGTCACTTATTCCAGATAGCGAACATAGTACAACAAAATTCATTGAAATTATAACAACAGTGATGAGAGCTATTTTTTGCGCCGACCATATTATGTATAAACTGATTTATTTTTGTAATGGTACGCTTATTTTTATATTATTTATTATCCCTAGTCACAGTGGCTCCATAATCCACAAAAACTTTGTGTTTTACCGTCGCTGTTTGTTTGGGATCAGAAAGCAAATTCTGCGCTTGAAGCGGGCAGACACGTCCCCTCGTCAATCGATCACCGGGCATCACTCCCACGCGCACATGCACGTGCCCTCGTACGTGGGTAACAAGTGCTGGAGCGCCGTGTCCCTTGGGAAAGTACCTCGCCAACGCGACCGCAGCCAGCGCCGCCGGTGGTGAACCGCAAAACTGCACGCCGCCGTGGTTCCGGCGGCAATATCCGACCGGAAACGCGTGTCAGGTAGCGCCGCCACCGCGGTCGTAAAAGCGTAAGTCAGTGCCTCAGCGCCAGAAAATAAAACCGACTCGTGTATCAGAGAAATTCAGAGAATATTGATCGAAAAAATAAATTATTAAAATTTTATTCTGTTATGGGCAACATCGAATTCTGCAGTCAATTAGTACAGCAAACACATTTTTGGTATCAATTACAAAAGTTGTAGGGTGTACGAAGAAGAGTTTCTAGATTTGTCTCTGGAAATTACAGAGAGCACAATCAGTAAGTGACATGATAAAGGAGCTGGAATGGGATTTATTGTGGATTTTAAAAAGGCAAACATTTTGAGTAACTGGTTTAGTGAGACCGTTAGGGACAATGAATCAGAAACAGGAGGGTCTAAATCGGGTAACGAGCTTAAAATCAGAAGAGCAAGGAATTTGAAATTCATCCTAAGGATATCACGGATGAACTAGGAAAGATGAAAAAACACGATGGGGCTGGTGTACATAATATTACTAGAGATGTCTTAAAGATAGCCGGACGTGACATTGTACCGCACCTTGAAACATTATTTAAATTGTTTCTGGATACTTTTTGCTTACCAGAGGACTAGAAAAGTGCGATAGTAGTGCTGGTACATAAAGGAGCAGTGAGAAATAGAGTTTAAAACTATAGGCCAATTAATTTGACATTAGTGGTAGGTAAATTAATAGAGAGATCGACATGCAACCGCATCAGAAATATATGAAAGCGTAAGTGGTTTTTAAGTTTTACTGCTATAGGCAAGGATATTCATGCGTATCTCAGTTGGTGGGATATATGAAAGATATTTCGGATGAAACGGACAAGGGAGGCCAAATTGATAGGGTAGCACTAAATCGTTCAAAGGCTTTTGACAGAGTGAGCCATAAAATGGTAATAAATAGGGTAAAAACTATTGGAATTGATGTGAAAATTATTTGCTGGGTAGAAGAATTTTTAATAGGTAGAAAACATAAAGTTAGGATAGGAAATGCAGAAACAAAAGAAGGGGAAATAAAAATGGGATTGCCACAGGGTAGCGTATTGGGACCATTGCTATTCATTATTGTAATGAATACTTGTGTTGATGGTATACTATCAGAAATTATATTGTTTGCAGATGACATAATGGTATATAAAAGGATCAAAACGGTAGAGGACTGCAAACAGTTTAAGGGTGATTTGGACAGGATATCTTGTTCGCTTGGTAAACACGGGATGATGATAAACGCAGCTTATTAGATACACAGATAAAAATCTAAAAGTTCATTATGATTATAAGGTGGGAAAATAGTTTCTCGTTAAAGACTTGGAATGTAAATATCTTGGCATTACATTTGATAACAGGCTTAAATGGGCAGGCCACAATCGACAGGTAGTAGGAAAGGGTTTCAAAATTCTGCACTTGTTGGAGAGAGTGATGAGGGGATGTGACAGAGAAGGAAAGGAATTGGGTTATTGGTCAGACCATTGTTTATTGTAGTGCAGTATGGGACCCACATTTTGAGTATCAGATAGGGGAGCTGTAAAGGGTGCTAGATTTGTTTCTGGAAATTACCGCAGAACTCAATCAGTAACAGATATAATAAAAGAGCTGGAATGAGATTCATTGGAAGACAGGAGGATGGTGAAAAGGGTCATTGGAGTGTACAAGGCGTATATTGGTGATGAGGCATGAAAAGATATTGATGTAAAAATGGAAAGTAATGCATGGAAGGGGAAAAAATGACGATGAACACAAGGTAGCACTGGATTTCAGGCTCAAGGGTGTACGAAGAGTCTCTTTTTTCGGTAAGGTTGTCAGGGATTGGAATAAGTTACCAAATGATGAATAAGTTACCAAAAATGTTGAAAGAATTTAAAGTTGAAATTTGTAAAGGGCAAGTGTAGGTGGGTGCAGGAAACGGGGAAAATGGGTATGTAGAAAATTGCCACCGGAACGTGCGCTCCATTGCAATTAAAATTAAATTAAATTAAAGATAGGAGAAGGTGAAGAGAGTAATGGGAGTGTATACGGTGTATATTGGTGAGAAAGCGTGGAGAAATTTTGTGGAAGGATTAGGAGAAGTGCATGGAAGGGAAAAGATGACCATGACTACAAACTGGCACTGCATTTAAGTCCTAAGAACGTGGGACGATTTTCTTTGGTGGGTAAGCTGGTCAGATATTGGATTAAATTACGAAGAGAAATAATGAATAATGTACCAAAAATGCTAAAGAATTAAAAGTTGGAATTAGTAGAGAGAAAACTTAGCTGGGAAAAGGAAAGGGAAAAATGGGTTTGTAGGGTAGTGCCACCGGAGGAAGCGCACCGTAGCAATTAAATTGAAGTTGTTGGGATTAAAATTAATAAATGCTTTTATGATAAGAAAGATTCTAAAGAGATGGAGCGGTGATTAACCTGTATGTTGCTTGGAGTTTACCTACCTCTGCATTTAACAAATCGATCCTTCGGTGATTTATTCCAGTCCCTGACTTACTTAGCTACAAAAGAATATTTTCTGACTCAACTACGCCTGAAACCAAGAGCCAATCTACGATCGTGTTTAACTTTTACCTTGCATGTACTACTCCAAATTCCTCTATACTAAGGGCCTCTACCCCATCATGTTCCTTATAAATTCTGATAAAGATGAAAAAATGTTTAAAAGTAGCATAGAAACTAATAATCATTAGCAAGTAAGGTAATGGAAATGATGAAGTACAGAAAAGGATAAACAATATGTCTTTTTTTTCAGGAAGGAACACAAAATACGTGGACGCGTGAACCAGTGGTGAATAGCGAACTGCCTCAGGCTGTTACGTGTAAAAGGACAACATGTTGGCATGGGCAGACCGGGGACACTTTGTGTAGGATGCTTAACAAAGGTGACTTTAATTAAAATGCCATGTTCGTAAGAACAGTTGCAGCGAATAACGTTAGGTGTCAAGATTCTGATAAGCTGTGTAACAGATCTGACAGTTGAGAATTTTAATGTGGGACTCAAGTTAAACTTGTACGCCAACAGCAAGGCTCGGTTGCTTTAGAAAGAAGTCATATGCAACGTTTTCGGTTTCCATACAGCTCACCAGCAGTTTGCGCAATGATACAATTTTATGTTCCATTACCCCACTTGCCGCACCTTTAGCAAAGCGTTAATCAGAAGTGTGAACACTGCACCTATGCTTGCATGACGCATTAATTAGGGAAAAAGTAGAATGTTGTAGCACAACTTATTTATTTAAATTGACTTCATCAGAATATCATGTGCAAACGTTGAATTCATTCGGCATTCTACTCAAAATCGCTATATTAATTCCTAGCTGTTGCAAGATTTGAGTAAATATGAACATTAAATGGACAAATTGATAGTCTGACAACAATTTCTGTATTTAATAAAAATTAGATGTTTATATAATCATTATTATATGTTTGTGTTTTATTACATATATTGTAATTACTGTTTTATCCAATTTTAAGTTTATTGCAATGCTCTTGGATATATAATCCCTTGGTTTTTCTACACAGGAGCACGAAATCCCATTTCCAATAATTTTATCGCAAAATTTTCTATATATAGGTCGTTTTGTAATTTGGTGTCCATGTTTGTCGTCAACGAAAATTTAGTAACAACGATTTTGATGCTTTAAAACACACTTTTATTTCACTATCCGGTGTTTAACGTGGAATAGCGGGTAATGTTTGCTGAAATCACCTGCTAATAATATTAGCGCAACACCGAGTGAGCTTTCATTTCTAAGTAAGTTCTCCTTCAGTGTTTGATCCAATTAATCCGATGATTTTTTATGCACAACAGTGCATTCATACCATATTATCTTGCGAAATATTGCAAATTGATATTTCACGGTTTTGTGTATTCAATGCAATTTAAGTCCTAAATGTACTGTTAAGCAACATCCAAAAGAGTCGCCGCAATTACCAATTCTATTAATTTTGTGCGCGCATGATTGCCAGTACAATAATTGTACTTGTCATATAATTATACTTATTACATAATATTTATTTGAATTATTGAAATAAATATTTTTCGTGTGCCACTGGCGTACCCATTGAACCAATTCTTCTTGTGAGTGAGTTATGGTTTCTTTCTACTGGTCAGGTCAATGATTTCAATAGATTAAACCAGCTCATGACAAAAAAAAATAAAACCGCATGAAATTAGCGGACACACATACAAACATTGGCTTTTATATCTATAGATTTAATTCAAGTCTAAAAGTAGTTCTTCTTATAAGTTTTTCTGTAGATATTTCCTGCTGCTTAAAATTTAAGTTTCTAAAACGAGCTAAAAATTGAATTATTGAAACTTTACTTTATGTATGTTACAGTTCAATTATTCATTCAAGCAGTGTAGAGCGTTGTTGTTTGTTATTTTATATGAATAAAATTGTTGATTACTTTCGGTACACTGTTCCAATAAAATTTCAGTAATATTCTACAAGTACAAAATCCTATTAATTTAGTTTTAATTGCATTGTCTTTGAATACATAAACCTGTAGTGGGCTGTGATTGTGGGTGTGTTAGAAATGACTACGAAACATATGTTTATGGGGTTTTTCCAGTATGAAAGAATAAGACTTAGTTTAAAAGCTGTGGTATGTCTCATTACTTTACGGAAACGAGAGGCCGAGTAGGAAATAATAATCTGTTCTTAACCTTAAAAGATATTAGCAAAAGGTATTTGATACTATCCTAACCACATGTTGCACATTGCACCAGAAATAAACATTCCGGTCACAAAAAAAGGGCAACAGCATTATATACGTTTCATTTGTGCTGTTAAAATTTATTTCTCCCGAATATAGCTATTAAAGTTACAAGAGTGACTAAGATATTAATAAAAACTCATTTTCAGTATTTCTTCTACGAGTGGCGAAACTATATGGTTTTACATATCATACGAAGAATAACTTGGATCAAACGTGGGGAATATTTTCGATTTTTCAATGTTATTATTCATCATCTAGTACCATTACTATCTTTTACTATATCAATGTGTTATAGTCAAAGCACAGCGAACACTTTTCCAGATATATCACCTTATACAGTACTAGCTGATAACCGACTTACATCTCAAAAATAAATATACACTGACCATACAGAGCACTGATTATATGTCTAACAGCCAGGTGACGACGCTTATGTTCTCCCTGCTGGGATCGGTGACAAGCCGAATAGTCGTATGTGTACACTGAGATCGGAAACTGCGGCACAGCAGGACAACGTTACGATTGGTGGTTCATACAATAACTGTATAATAATTGTGCCATAACTGATCTGCAGGCTGATAGAAGTGGGTAGTATTCGCTGTCGCGTGATGGGAGTTTCCTGTTAACAAGTAGATATGTGCACTGCCGTTGGGTTCTTCTTCCGTTGTTACAGATCCTCGTTGGATATAAGGTACTAGCTGATACCCGCGACTTCGTACGCGTGGATTAAGAATTTCTTTGCCAGAATTGAATATAGAAACTTGTTGGTAGGGAAGGATTAGTCCTAAACAACACCGAGTTGGCATAATATGACCAGAAAGCCATCACTGTATCAGTCTACCATCAAACCTGTCTCTTGAAAAGAATCAATTTCCAATAAATTTAAAAACAGAAAAACAAACGAAGGTAAGGGGATGAGGGAGGGGGTTGTTAACTAAGGGCAGCTTTATTTCAGCTTGGTCTTTTTTCTTTCTTCAGCATGACCATCCGATTCTTGAGTTCTAAAAACTTTAGCTGCTCGTGCTCTGCGAGAGCTACAACTTAGGCCAGTTTACGCCCGCAAGACATGTCAAAAAATAAGGCAAAATAAACTGGTGCCAGAAACATTTTAGCAGACACAAGTAATAGGACAGACAAAATCGACATCTATACTAAATAATACGTTTTTTCTCTAAACGAAAGTTACTAACAAATTATGCACCAACATAATGCGCGAGAAGCATAGCTTGAGCAAGTGACTTAACATTACAGAC
The DNA here is from genome assembly GCA_031002005.1 of Vandiemenella viatica. Taxonomy (NCBI): domain Eukaryota; kingdom Metazoa; phylum Arthropoda; class Insecta; order Orthoptera; family Morabidae; genus Vandiemenella; species Vandiemenella viatica. Next base: position 198,517,215 of record CM061920.1, read on the forward strand.
TAACACACACATCCGTCACTTTGTTTCCAAATTTCGTGACTACAACTGTTAATCATACCGAAAAAAAAAAATGTCCTGTGCCCTCACTATAGATTTTCTTGTCAAATTCCGTGAATATCGGTATAGGAATTTAGACGTCAAAACGTAACAAAAGACTTACTTCCGTATTTATAGCATTATTACTGCAGATCACACACACTCAATGTGAATCACCCCTGAGAGATCAAAATAACGTAAAAAAGTGCACACCTACAGCATTGCAAGACTACCTGCGATTTGCCTCGCATTGCACCCCAAACTATGTGATATCTACAGTTTTGCATTTAATCCGAATAAACGACGGCTCAGGCGTGACTCTTAGAATCAAAAACAATTTTTAAAAATCTTAGCCTCCACGGTGATTTGAACCGGAACCACGACCCAAAAATCGGGAAGCAAGCGCTTTAACCACTGAGCTACCTAACCGCTACAGGAAAAAAACAGTACAGAGACCTCCACATCCAACGCGTCTGTCGATAGCCCTTCAATAATTTTTCGAAATTATAAGCAACATGTATTACTTATACAGATAATTTTTCAAACAAATATACAGTATTTTTCTCCTTGTTTCAAAGGATAAGTGTGCAAAGTTTCATCGAGATCGGATGAAAACTGTGGATTTGTATGAAGAACAAACAAACCAACAAAGAAACATACATACATCCATCTTTACATATATAGATTACTGCAGATCACACACACACTGACTCCGAACAATCCCTGAGGGATCATTATAACGTAATAAAGTGTACACCTACAGCATTGCAAGTCTACCTACGATTTGCCTCGTATTTAACCACTAAATTTGTAATATCTACAGTTTAACATTCAATTCGAATAACCGACGGTCCAGGCGTGACTTTTACGATCAAAAACAATTTTAAAAAATCTTTCCTTGCACGGAGATTTAACCGGGGACCAAGCGCTTTACACACTGAGTTACCAGACCGCTATGTGGAAAGCCCGTACAGAGACGTACACATCCTACGAGTCTGTCTATTACCGTTCAGTAATTTTTCGAACATGTATTATTTATACAGAAAGTTTTTCAACAAAATATAGACAGTACTTTTCTCCTTGTTTCAAAGGATAAACTTTCATCGAAATTGGATGAAAACTGTGGATTTGTATGAAGAACAAACAAACAAACATACGTACATTCATCTTTATATACAATATATTTAGATAAAAACTGTAGATTTGTTTGAAGAACAAAGAAACCAACAAAGAAATGTACATTCATCTTTATATATACAGATAAGTTATGAAATATAAAAAGTTATAAGACGTCCAGGCGAATATGGAAAGTAACTTGGCTGATTTCAAGATTTTCAGAGTGATTTATATGAAACTGGAACGTAATACTGCTGCAGTACTATAGTTTTCCATAGGTTTGAACTTGGAGTTTCAGGTTATTACCAAGAAGGAGAATTCAAGAGTTTGAAAAGTTATACTTCAGAAGAAATTTAATATTATATTTCCATAGAATTAAGGAACGTGCTACAAATTACAGTAAGTAAAGTGCGTTGTGTTTGTTGTATTGTTAGTGAGTATAACAATAACAATCTAAGGATAGAAATCCAAAGAAAGTTAAAGATTGGACTGTTTGAAGTAAATTAAGGAATTAGGTTGTATTGTGTATCTGAAGGTATTAAATTGGGATAGGAAGTTTGGTCACTAAATACAGAAAAATTAAAACTTCTCATTGGTTCTCCACTTTTGATTTTAAGCAAAACATGCAGAGTTTTCAAGAAAATTAATATAGGTTTTTGTTTAATAATGCTCACCTATACTTTATTTATATCATTTTTTGGTTCGCTAGGTTTTAAAAACAGTGTTAAAGTCCATTTTATAACAGTAATTCTAAATCTCGCACATGTATTAATAACTGAGTTATAAAAACTCAGTCCAGAGAAATAAAAAATAACTGAAAAATTAATTTATGATAAAAAAGTTTGACGTAAGTGAAGAGGAAGATTATGCATGTACCTTTTAGAATGAAAGTCATTAAAAGAGTTTTTTCACAATTTTCTGGTGATTTTAAAAATTGTTAATGTGGAATAAGTCATGAACTCTGTTTACGGTGTTCATCAGTTTAAATGTTACGTTAATGGATTTCGTCGCTGATGTTAGCAGCAGTAAAAGCTCTATCGTTGACATTTAAATACTTTACAGAACAAATCACGTCACCGAGTGTACCGCAATTAACCCAATTAGTATTAACCTGCACCCACAGACAGCCTGTTCGCCGTGTCCCGTGCAACAGAACAACGCTGAGCTCTCTCTGCCCGTGGACAGAACGATTTTACTTTAAAATGACTTCAATTATCGATATAAATTTGATACATGAAACGAATTCCGTAAGCCTTTGCTATGATGTAAAGCGCATGGAGCAGCCAAATTAAAAATTCTGAGCGATAAAATAAATGCAGGTACGCGGGTTGTGTGGGCTTGTGATGGAGTTTGGAACCCGAGTGCTTGGGGGGGGGTGGGGGAGGTTGGGGGTGTGGACGGGAGAGGGAAGGGGTGATATCTGGTTTTTATACCAGTCTCAAACTGTACGTCGCTCGCCCTGTTAACATTTTCCTCTCTAATTACTGAATATCGAAGTGATCAAAAGACTTGTGCCCGTTTCGAATGATGCGTTTAAACCACCTCATTTCGCGATGACAAATTAAAAAAAAAAAAAATGTTTTGGCGGACTGGCAGATAATAATTGAGAATGTCTCTCGCATCAGCAGCTTCCCAGCTAACAACCTCTGCTAAATGCCGGCTGCCAGCAACACAGGTCGAAGCTTCAACTCGCTGTCCCGTTTATTTTGATTCCACAATGTCGGAGCAGCTTCTTCTCATCTACAGCAAGCTCTGGTCCTGTCTGTGACGTTTAAATTTGTTCTCAACCGAAAAAAAAAAAATGGCGAGCAGTAGGAAAGATAATTCCGGCGCTCTATTACTTTTTTTGATTACTCAATCTGTGACGGTCTATGCCAGATTTCTTATTACACATGGAATTGTTCGTTCCTCTTATTGCGGAAACTGCGGAGGGCTAACTACACTTCGCTCTGCTCATAATGAAATTGGTTTTATTTACAGAAGCAGTGAATTGTGACGTCAGTTCCGAGTAAAGCGGATCTGATTCTTTTGCCAGCCACATTTCGTCGAGCACAAAACATTTCATTCCTTTACATGGTCTAAAATCACAACTAAGGACGCTACTGTTAAGTACATATAATGGAATAAAATACAGCACAGATCAAATGAGCTCGTTAAATTAAATATTATTATTGCGCGAAATTTTTAAAATACCTCATATTACAAGAGGCTTGATAGGTAAACGAAAAATCAATGGTCAGAAAGAAATTGTGGAAGATACATAATCATTGTTCCACTGCCAGGATAGAAATTGCGAATAGTTGCTTGATAATTGTAGGGGTATGGGAGTTCTGATACAGGTTACACAAACAATATGATTAGTCTCAATAAAATCAGTCCAGGAGCGTATAATTAACTAGTGAGGGAAAAGCCTTCTTTCGTAAACTAACATTTTTTTAAATTTTTTTTTAAAAGTTTCAAATCTAAATTTTGTATGGTTTTCTTCAGCTGCGAATAAAAATATGTCATAAATGTTTAATGACAGTGCGACTGACTTTTTGTTGTATATTAATTTATTAAGTGAAAGCGAGTCATTTGATTCCCAGGAGCTCGTCACATGTTATTTCTGTTAAATTTTGTACATGCCATTTTAAGTTCTTCGCATTAGAATTCGTAAATAAATTCAATTGAAGTTCCGAAAGTCATGGAATATATCCTAATATCGTGTGAGAGCCCCTTTATCGGGCGAAGTGAAGTAACCAGAAGTGGCATTGACTAAGTAAGTCTTTGGAAAAGGCATGAAGACATCTTCAGCCACACTGCCTCTACAGCCGTTCATAACTGCGAAAATGTTGCCACTGCAGGACGTTGTGCACCAACTGATCTTTCGATCATATTCCATATGTGTTCAACTGGATTCATGCTCAGCGATTTAGATGGCTAAATCTTTCGCTGGAACTGTCCAAAAAATTCCTCATGAACGATTTTGGCACGGTGAGATAACTCTTTGTTATTGTGTAAATTCATAATTGTTTGGGAACATGAATGCGATG